>BROF01006774.1:17980-28890 GCA_024346535.1 Eptatretus burgeri
AGCTTCCAGGGCCCTAAGGCGGGCCCTGGACCCCACCGCAAGGGTCGAGCGCCCCGCGCTCGAGATGTGCGCTTTGCGCACATTATTTGGTGTCGGTTGCAAATCCTCCCTAATTCTGATTTCCAAAAGTTGGCATCTCTGTATCTATATGTTATCGAAACGTTCTGTGTACGTTACCAATACGTTATGCATACGTCCAACTCGTTATGAATACGTCCAAAACTGGAAAAAAACATCAATAGTTCAGCGTAAGCCAGCGTTTTACATTCATTTTGATACCTTGCCATACGCTGGCTAAAATGTCAAGGTGTAACAGTGCCCTAGGGAAGGTGTAAGTGTCCATGGCAGCAACTTAATCCTGAATCGCCAAAAATGTCTCTGCTGTTTTGGCTGCAGCGATGTGTTATTGGCTGTTTTTGTCTTTCAAGGTAAGATCAGTCAATTAATCCATCATTGGGTTGTCCAGACCTCGCTTTGATGGCTATTTTTCTGATGAACCTCAACCAAACTTGACACCTTGATCACGGTCCTCGCTTCACTACTTTTGGCTGTGATAACTGAACCTCTCCCGAGGCAGCGACAGTGTCAGATGTTGATTTGTGATGGTATCAGCATCACGTGGATTACCTTCAGAACACATCTATCTTCTATAAAAATGTTGCGGGCCGGGGTCCGGTGGCGAGAACAACCACTAGGCGGGGGAAGTTACATCGTCTCCCACCAGACTCCCGGAATTGTAGGCCGTCGCTCACGGATAATTCTGTGATGCGGCAGGTCGCTTAACCGACCATGGACGCCAATACCGCAACCGCGTAGCGTAGGGTCTTTTTCATTTTTTCACCCTAGAATCATTTTACCTAATTAACCACGTGGTTTCGACTACCGGGGAACCACACCCTCAGTACGCCTTGCTCAAACCAGATCACTCTACCAACTACCAACTACCTTTCTGGTTCGGATGCAGCCGAGCGGAACTGCCAAGAACGTACTGGCTAGAATGAACAGATTATCGGGGATAAAGACCTGGATTAAACTCAGATCTGAACCATGTTGGACCAATGAAGGAAAAGACAAAAACGAACTGGAAACATTTCTACAATAATTTATTTACAATCAACTTACAAAAAAAGGACACAGAGCAGACTTACGCGGGGATAAAAAAGGCAAGATTTACAATGATCAAATAAAAACACTAATGCAATTCTACTTAAAGACGGCGCCACACACTCAGACGCACACTCAGACTAAATAAACCCAGATGTATGGCAAAGGGACCCCCGCAGCCAGAGAGGGAGGTGAGCTGAGGTCGAAGTTCTTTTGGGTACCTGAACGTTGGAGGGAAGGGATGCTCCATGGTGCGGCACCCGTCAATGGTCATGCAGCTCGGTCCGCGGCCGCACGCGTGGAGACCGTGTCTGCGAAGGAGCCCAGGTCGAGTAGAGCGGAGTCCCAGACTGGGATCACGGCTGCAGACAGGACCCAACAAGAGACCCGGTCAAGGTCGGGTCGGTCTTCTCCGCTCTCTCTCACACTCAAAAACGAACGACCCCCAAAGAGCGCAACCACTCCACGACCTTCCTCCTTTCTTTCGCTACCAGCCGACGAACTGTCTCACTCCAACGCTCCTCACTCCAACGCTCCTCACTCCAACACTCTACGCTCTCAGGGTTGCTTCGTAATTTATAGATCTCCCTCAGCGGGGAGGGGCCTTGGTGAAGCTGACGTCACTGTCTGCCCTGATTGGACGGGGCTTCCATGAGTCCGCCCTTTCTGCGCGGGGTTTGGGCCATACTGGGAAGCCCGCCCACTCCACGTGTGTCTGGATTTGCCAAAAAGGTACTGCACAAAGATTTTGTCTCAGAAGGCAAGAAGAAGGTACTGCGGTTCATAATGGAGGGGATATAAAGATTTATTAATCTAACAAAAAAAAAACATCGCAACGCAGCCCAGTGTCTTCCCACTACACACAAGGTAGGGATCTATCTCCTCATATACTTCATGAAATAACTGACTTGAGGACAACTGTATGTTTGTATGCATACAGTTTCTAGAACCGTCACAATAATATAGCTTGTGTAGCTGTGGCTATGTCCACAGTATTCACTCTTCGATTGGTCGCGACACTGACCAATTGGGTGTGCCCTTTTTTCCCTTCACTCGTCGAGTGGTCATGGCACTATCCACGTCAGCAAGCAATGGTCCTTCTAGGTGGTGCGGCAAATTGCATGCTTTCCTCACCTCTCGCAGCGGTGATTACATTGGTGATTACAATGGGTCATCTTCATTGCACGCTTTCCTCACCTTGTGACTCATCCTTGTGCTTACTATATCGATCGCGGTGCTGTCCTTGACAATTTTACGTTTCTTTGACTCCGTGGACACGAAGCAGCGATCCATGTTCGGTGGGCGACACGGGTACTCCTGCCTCGATGGGGGTGCCCGCTCGTTAGCGTGACGAATGAATGTTGGAGCATGAGTGCTTGATAACCCGAAAATGGGGCTTTCCTTGCAGCATCCGCCTTGCTTTGTGGTTGAAGCGGTTCGGTGGTCCGTGTCACATGCTCACAGCTACGAATAACCCTTAGGACTCTTAGGCCTTTTATATATAGGGTACACGAGATTGTAACACGACCAAAAGAGGCATCATAGCTCAAATGTCATGTCTAACGATCGAAGGTTTGTTGGGTTTTGATGGCTGGTCACAGATCTTCAAGTCGATCATCGATGGAAAACACTCCATTGTAATCTATAGGTCGTCGCGTCAACACCGCCATCCTGCAGCACAACCATTTATTTCTTCCTCCTTATCACAATGGTCATTGTGACCTGATTAATGAGCAATCAAGTAAAGGACGAGTGATTTTGGACTTGAAGTTTACCTTATTTGGTGCACGTTCGGAGTTGACACGTGTGTTGTGCAGGTGTTGCGATTGCAGGAGACGTGTGCTCAACGTGGAGCCCGCCAGCCGGGCCTGGAGGACGTGATCTTTGCTCTGCGCAAAGACAAGGTAAACTTGGGGGAACTTTCCGAGGTTCTTGTCGGGATCACCTTTCACACCGATCGAGTAACCCAGTCGGCAAAAGCTCCGGGTTAGCCGGTTACCAGATTTCTTCGCGCCACGCAGCTCGTCGATACCGCTTCGATTGGACTCCGTACGATAGAATGTCGGCGAATGATTCTCCACATTGCCTGCAATTTGGCCCAGTAGCCTGCAGAAGACCCACCTGAGGGTTACTGAGTCGTGTTCGGTGGGAATGAGACGGATACGTGTTTCCATGTTGAAGGGTTTTTGCCTTCGCAGGTGCATTTGGCCACAGCGTGACGACAGAGCATGGTTCATTTATCATTCCTGGGAAAAAGCTGTTAGTAGCGAAGGCGAAGATTTTTCAAGTATATTGGTTTGTCGATTTTGGTATTCTGTCTCTGTCTCTGTCTGTCTGTCTGTTTGTCTGTCACCTACAGGTCACAATTTTAAACCGATCTTCACGAAGCCTCACCACATAGTAGAGTTTGTCATAAGGAAGAAGCCTATTGTTTTTGAGGTCAAAAGGTCAACATCGGCCAAAGGTCAACAACTTAGGTGGTATTTCTAAAATCCTCAGTTTTCATCCGATTGACTTGAAATTTGAAGAGGAGAGGCATATCTGGTCATTGAATTCAACCAGCAACAATTTTTGAGATCAAATTTGTTTTTTGCATTTTGCAAGTATTGTGCTCTGCACCACGTCGTCTTCTCGTTTATGTATTTAATCATCTGCAGCCTGTGGCTGCTTGGCCACATTATTTTTTCTGAGGGTGCGGCTGTGCCCGTGATGCAATGCCCCCGTTACCAGCAACCTGGTACTCATTTTGCCGACCTCGAAAGGATGACTGGCTGAGTCGACCTTACCTGGTATTGATTCAACAGCCTGGCAGGGGGCTTGAACTCGAGACCCGAGGATCTTAAGGCAGCCACCTTAACCGTTAAGGTTAAGCCAACGCCGGGCCTTGGGGGAAAAAAAGGGATGGATGATGAAATTTTTCGAATTAATCAATGGTTAACCGATGAAAAATGATTAAAAAAATTAAATAATTCTGAAAAGGGGGTAAGAAAGAGCTTCGTTGTTTCTGTTGCATGAGATTGGACCGAAGGAAACGCATCTTGTCAATCGTCTCATCATTCAAAGAGATGGGCAGTTTTGTACCAGAGGCAAACAGCACCGAAACTTCTCTCCACCTCTCCCGAAGGTGGAGGTATGGTCCTCACAGCATTGAATACCTTCTCCAATGAATTATTATTCTATTTTGAAACTCCTCAAGATTTCATGGGGTGAAGTTTGTTTGTTTTTTTTTTTTTGAACCCTGTTTTTGCTTTTGCTCCTTTCATCGTTTCTCATATCAAAGCATCCAGTTCCTCTGCCTTGTTCAATTTCTTTGGTGGTTCTGTGTGATCAACCGTTTGATCGAAACAATGATTGACTGATTAATCATAACACCATGCCCGAGGCAACACCGCTCGAAGCTCACTCAAGATGCACCAAGCTGTACCTCTGAAGCTCTTCGCGCAGTTTGCTCGGTTAGAGCGTGGCGTGAAGGTGGTTAATGGTGTCGATATGTACACGATGAGACCTCGATGTTACTGCTGACATTGCACTCGATCTGAACAACGTTAAACACAGCCACACAGTTAAAGGCAGCCTGCGTTTGTCGGTTGTGTTGTGTGCAGCAACAGTTGTGCACTCTTCTGCGTCTGCTCACATTCCGTGACCTTCGATCCCGTACATTAAAGAGTATCCAGGAAGACCAGCTCACAACAGGTGTGCGACGCCGTGTGCGATGCGTGGTCGCCTTGTGCATGTGCCTGGTTTGGTCATGTTTGAATAGTCGTGTGTGAACCTCTGTGTAGACGGTAGCTTGCGCCGACGGGCAGTGTGTACCGAAGTACTCTCTGCGCTTGACCACTCTGGGGAGCTGAATGCACTACTCTCTGACCCTAACGGAGACGCTGCTTACATTGAGCGCCTCGAGGTGAGGGACCGGTGATACGAGCAGGTTTTGCTTTCAGATACCGCGAGTGTGTACAGCGTGTGAGATTTTGAGTGTTGCATGTGTACGTCATTGTGCACAGCGAGTGGAACGGCGCACTCGCACCATGGAATCGGCCCAGTACGTGGAATTTTCAGAATGTCGTCAAGTGACCTTTGGTATTGTTGGATGCGCAAATGCATGTCCCTTCATGCTGCACTGCACTCTTTCATTGTTTGTTTCCTATATTGTTCCTCACTTCTCAACCTGCATGCACCGTGTTAACTGTACTCACCACCAAATGTCCCCTCTTTGTTCATGATCTCTGCCCACCCCCCATCTCATGCAGTCCTCCCTCCCTCGTGTGTCACACACCAACAATCCTTCAGTGACAAGTTCCTCATCGTGTTTTCTTCTCTCGTGAGTGTACGCAGGCCGCAAACTCGGTCGGTTTCGTGACTGGTTGGACCAACCAGGCCTGGAGCTCAAAACGCATGGATTATTTACAGAGTGCATCACTCATATTGCGACCAACACACTAACCACGGTACCACTCACAGAATTGTTTGAACACTCGGTGGTTAATATGGGTGTCTTTTACCATTGCGGGTGTTGTCACATTATCCTCAGCTCGTGGAAGAAGCACTGTTGGTGAAACGAGATGCCGAGTCTTGGGGTTTGAACCCCTCACCCCACTGTCACCCCCTTATTGCTGCTCGGGCTATACCTTCCCCTCCTTGTCCAGAGGTAATGAGATTTCCTGCATTGAATATCTGTCCCATTTGGCCACCTTTACCCACAAAATATTGATACCCTTTACCCCAACCTCCCACTCCAAGATGAAAAGCAGTCCAACCTCACCTGAAGGTGCCTCCTCACCCTCTCCATCACCTTCCTCCACGGGTACCATGGTAACAGAATCCCAGGCCTTGCGTGGCCGTCCCAGCAAGAGACGAAAGGTATCACCAGTCGGTTTTGATGCCATTGTATAATTATGTATATATATATATATATACATACGTACAGTTTGATTCCAAAGTTCTTCATTTCTTCCTCGATGGTTTACATACAACCTTTGCACTACCCTTCGTTTCCGGTTTGACGTGACCACAGTTCAAGCTCCTCCACTGCTGGAGATGGATTTGTAACTCTTCGTTTTCTTTTGTGGTACTTTGGGTTTTGTACGGCTGTGGTTCAGGTCAGCATGGATTCCAGCTCGGGTGCTCTTCTTCCCTGGCACGTGCGTGAGGCTATCCGTCGCCATGGCAACACTCCAAACCCCATGGCACCATTCACAGTAAGTACATCGTTCTTTGTGATACTGTTGCGAACTTCACAGGCCACTGCAGATGAACTGGAGTTTGGGGAAACCCGGTATTTCAACCCGTGATAGTTTGTCAATCGCCCCGCATACGTACGCGTGCGTCCGGCTCCCTCCGTTGCCCCGCGTCCCCCCACTCCATTGCTTCGACACTCGAACTGGAACAGGTGCAAGCAGAAGAGCTTGTTTATCATTAACACAATGGTAGAAACAGGAATTAGCAGCAGCTTACCCTGTAATGTGGTGTGGTGTGTCCTGCAGGGAACATTCAGAGCTGCTGGTCCTCCCATTTTACTGTGACTGTCCTGCTCAACCTTACCATGGTGGTTTGTGAATGGACTATGTAATATACATCTGCTTGCACCACATCATTCGTGAAAAGCCTTTGAAACCAATCTCTGTGTGGACTCGGTGCATGATGTCTGCCCTCACTCCGTGCATATTAAAGTCTCATTTTTAATGGTGCATCACATGATCCAATAGTTCTTCCCAAATGTTTGGTGTTCATTGCATTTGTTCGGCCATGTGGTGACGTTCGTGCCCAAGTGCTGGTCCTACAACTTTACGATATCTAATGTCAGCTCACTTCAACTATAGGCCGTGGGGGAGGGGGGAAGGGGGGGTGCACACCTCCAGTCCCCTCATCCTCTCAAAACGATTGATTGCACCAACAATAAGCTTCACAAAGCATCCGTGTTTCTCCAAAAAATTTTAATGAGGCAAATAGCAAAGGGTGCAGTGAAGGGGTCCAAGTGGGCTGCAAACAGGCCAGTGAGGGGTTAGTCTTTAATTTGCAATATGCAGGTCAGTGCAGAAAGGCAGAATACTGGGTTTAGCAAATCGGGGCTCAGGACGGTCGCACGGGTTCGTTATCTCATGAAAGGACACGAGAGTTTTACAAATGACTGGGGAGGAAGTGATGGGGAAACAAGTGATGAGGTTCACTGAAGAAAGTAAGAGCCTTTGGAGGCCAGTTTTGGGAAAAGTTGGGATTAAGGGGTTTTTGGATGGAAGGTGGGGGAGGGGGGTGCCGCTAGTTGTCCTTGCGCTTCTTGAGCGCACGGACGAGGTCGTTCTGCAGCGCTGTAGGGATGGCGCGTTCCGAAGCTCCAATCACAGTCCTAGAGGAGGCAAGAGGATGTCCACAAGATGAGTTGGCTTAAACATTTTACTCCAGGTGCTGTCACATCATGGAAGTGAGAGGATTAGTTTCCTACTGCTTGTGGGGGGGGGTCTCACCTGAGGGGAATCTTTATGGAGTAATAACCTAAAGTGACTTTTAGTTTTAGTAGCTCGTGCACAAAACGTTAACATCAACGTGCACACAAAAATGGACACCGATGTTGAACCGCACCATTGTGTTAAAACGAGACAAAGCTGGGGTCTGATTTCACATCAAGTCAAGTCACACGGGGGGAAACCACATACTCATTCCTCGGGGGGGGTACTGCTCTGCCGCTGGCTCAAGGCCTGGGAAAGCTCTCTGTTCAGCTGTTGCAGTTTATGAGCATCAGAGAGGGGCTGAAAAGATCTTCACAAACGAGTGCAAGTGAGGGCAAGTGCAGAGGGAGAACATGGAAGAGAGAGAAGGAGAGAAAAGCAAAAGTAAAGACTCGAAATGAAAGGAAATAGCAAAAGGGGAAATAGTAAAAGGTAAACTGTAAAGGTGTTCACACGAGGTGAAACCAAAACCGGGAACACAAACCTCAAACCGTTGACGATGTCCTTGGTTTTCCCAAAGTAAATGTCGTTCAGTGTGTTGCGGATCTTATTCTCCATGTCCTGCAAAACAAGTTTAATTTTTATTTGTGTTAAAAGCACCGATCAGTGCACTTGCAACCCTCCCGTCTGCAGTGCTTGATCACCGACACCACACTGACCCACCGATTAACCCCCCCCCACCTCAACAAGCCGGCCAATGTTGGCGATGTGAGGTGAAGCTTCACTCACGATCTCGTCCTTCTCCACCTGAGGGTTCGAACAGGATGGAATTACCAAGATGAAAGAGAAAGATAAAAATCGCTAAAACCTCACCAATGGGGGCACAAACCAATCAAAACGGTCCGTTTGATTCACAAAATTGCACCAATCACTGCAAAGCCGATGCCCCAGTTCCTCATCGGGTAAAGCCACAACCGGTTGGCATCCACGGTGGAAGGATGAACGGGGAGGGCACGGTTATTCCGATCCACCTCGGCGTACGACCGACCTGCCGCGTCAGGCTTCCTCCCAGGTTCATGGTTCCCGAGCCGTCTTTGTTGGTCTGCAGCCACAACATGGCGGTCGAGGTGAGCTTGTAGTGAGCACTGCGACCGCTCGACTTTTCCTGTAGAGGATGGGGGCGAGTCGAGAGATGCGATGGTTCAGGGTGAGGCAGGAGACGACTGGGAACTATGCACAGAAATATTCCATTCTTGGGTCTCACTACGGACCTGAACCTCCACCACGTGAATGGAATCCCAGCAACCCTTGATTTTCTTGCTGCCATCACCAGCTTTCTTAATGAGGATGACACCAGCAAAGCCGTGGTCTAGGTCCCACAGGTACACCGAGGATACTCCTCCTTCAAAGTACCTACAGAGAGGAGGGACGAACGTGCGGACAACCTTGCGCTTCAACGACGCTTTCGGCGAAATGGTTCGTAGAGCAAAAAACGGAGAACTTACTCCCACAAAGTATACGAAGATGTACAGTCTAGTGGAGCTGCAGGCTGGTGTACAGGTTATCTATTGTACAGGTTACTTACTGGCTCATGTACAGGTTACCTGTTAATGCATGTGCAGATTACCTGCTGCCTTTGTACAGGTTACCTGAGCTTTCAAGAGATACACTAATGTACCGGGCACAATTAGAGCGACGGGAGAGTATGACGATGAGGAACAAACCGCCATCCTTACAGATCTCTGTATTGGTCGAATGCGGCGTTGGCCTCAATCTCGAGCTTGCGGAGCCGTGCGGACGGCATGGCGCCATCATCCAGCGGAGGGTCGTACTTATTGCTCCACGGAGACCTGAGTGAGACACACTCAGTTTACAGCACTAGTGGTGCAGATAACAGCAATTTTTGAGAGGAATCGTGCAAATGATGATACAAGCATCAAATTTGGCACATTTGTTCTCCAGGGGATTCTAATCAAATCTTCCTGATTGACCATTTGAAAATCCAAATTTTGAAAAATTTGAAGAAAAAAAAAAAAAAAAATACTTCAAAAAAGTCAAGATCACGAATCAATGTTGGATGCTGGCTGAGATTGGTGAATGGTTCAGAAACATCATCAAAGACGTTCCGAGTCTGCCATGCAGTTTTCTTCCCTTTACCGCGGAAGGCAGACATGACGTCACATCCAGTGAACGCATGGAAGTATGGGATTCCTCTAGCTTTCTCAGGCCCTATTGCAGAAACCACCTCATGGACTGGAATCCATCGGGCCTTGGCTCCTTGGCCAAAGGCAATCCACATGTTCTCAAGACCTAGTTCCCGTAAGGATGGCAGTACAGATATTGCTGTGACTAGTACGTCCGTGTCATTAGCCTTAATGATAATGGACTTGCTACCATCCGTCGTTGCATCCCTGGCGTGTACAAATATTTGAGTGTCAGCTTCTTCATGACAACATGGAGAGACAGCATCCAGTGACTTCCTTGTGTTGCTAATGGCATCTTCTCCTTTTGTGACAATGACTGTGCTTGCCGTCTGTGCTTCACACATCTTTTCCACAAGGAAGTGAAACAGCTCAGTCTTGTTGCTGTCATCTCGAAGAAAGCTTCTCCAGTTACTTGGGGTCTTACTGGTTCCTGTCACTCTTCTTCCGATTCCTTGCCACCTTTTCGACCTTGCCTCGGACTTCAGACTTGACTTCTTGTACACATCAAACACTACGTCCACCCTCTCGTACCTGGCACCATCGGATTCCACCTTTGGGATGATGTCTTCTTTAGCATAGTCATCAAATATCTTTGAAGTGTGTGGAGGTAGGACATTGATAAGTGCTGACCCATCAATGATGACTGCATCTCCCCTTGGTTCTCTGTCTGAGATGTTCACTTGCGCTTCAAGAATTTCAGCCAGCTGTGACTTCAAATTCTTTTGAAGTTTTCTTTTTTTCTTCAAATTTTTCAAAATTTGGATTTTCAAATGGCCAATCGGGCAGATTTGATCAGAAATGCCAAATTTGATGCTTGTATCATAATTTGCACGATTTTTCTATCTACCACACTACACCAGCAAACGTCGACTTCATCAAGCAATAACAGAACCAGACATGACGTCACACAAGCGAAGCAGAAAAATCCAATTGTGTGAACTTTCCTGTCCTGTCTCATGCTTTGTTACGTCACATAACTCATTCATAATGTGGAATACAGGACTACAAATACTTAATCTCAGTGTTAATCAAAATTCAAACACTTCAAATGAACAAAATTAACAACTGATCCTCAACATCACAATCGATCAACTGCACATGATAAAAATCAAGGCTGATATTGGTGAGATGTTCTATTTCCATTTCATCAAAACAATGTCGACAAGCTTGAAGCATTTTACCAGCAGCAGGTGAGGGGCGGACGTGCTACGAGCAGCAG
>BROF01006776.1:0-11162 GCA_024346535.1 Eptatretus burgeri
TATATATATATATATATATATATATATTGTTGTGGAAATGGCCTTTCGTGTGTTATGAAATATAGGATTAGCCCAGATCCCCCATTAAGTGCATGTTTAGCCGGGTTGTTCGGTAATTGGACGTTACATGTGTGTCGGGAGTTGTAGGAGGCTGTTTATTGTTCGTACAGTGGAGGTGGACCGAGAGGTTCTTCTTCTTCCTTCTTCTCTCCGGACAATAGTCCCTGCCCAGCGCGCTCTGATGGGGAGTGGCCTAGAGAAGGAAGTGAAACTGAAGGGAGGAGCCAGTGGGCTTGGAGGTGAGCGATCGAAGGAAAGGCAATGGTGGATCTGCCGGGAGAGAAACTGAACCTGAGAGCGCCGAGTCTGCCATTTTTGGCAGTAAGAGGAACTGAGAGCACCTCGGTCAGTCTGCGATCGGCAGAAAGTGAAACAGAGAGGCGACGAGCGCCGAGAAAGAAAAAGTGAAACAGAGAGACGACGAGCACCGAGAAAGAAGAAGTGAAACTGCAGTCGGCTGAGAGGCGAGGGGGAAACTGAGCGCGCCGCGTCTGCCATTTTGGCAGCAAGAGAGGCTGCCTGCACCTCGAGTCGGCGATCGACTCTTATGAGGAGGTCCTCGACACGTTTGTCGATCCGCCTGTGGAGCCCAACACCTCGATTTGGCCTTGTCTGGTGAACAGGCCGTGTCTGGTGAACTTGTATGCTGGACCTTGTGAAAAGCCAGCTGGAGCATACCACCGTGGATCTTTCGCTCTGGAGCAGTCGACCTCGCGGGGTCTGAACGCACCGAGGCTGCGTGCATGAAGGCTGCGACACATGGAAGACCGCCATTTTGCCATGCGGCATGTTTGAGCTTGGGCACGAGAATCCGCATTCAGTCTTTTGACAGTTTGCCTCTCGTCCATGAAGCATCACCAAGTACTCTGTCTTGTCTGCACGGTGTCCATGTCTTGTCTGCATGTTGTTTAAGGTTTATCTCACTCGTTAAGTTCCCCTTCGAAACCCGTAATCCGTAGCTCCCTCGTTAAGAACGGCTTATAGAAAATTATAACATTGTCGTGAATGCTTTGCTTGTGTTGTGTTTCCCCGATGTGTCCCCAATAAATCTGGCTGATTCGTATGAAGTTGCCGCTTTGAATTAATTTGTGCCGCGCCGAGGAACGATCCGCTCATTTTGGATATAAAAACCAAAATGGTTACAGACTGGCAGAATTCGCTCGGTATCTGACAAAACCTGTTTGTAACCAGGGGCTATTCCCCCAGCTGGCAAGGCACAGGTGTATTTTGGTATCGTGATCTGAGGCGCGTAACCCAAGAATTGTGCCGAACCAGCTGGCGTTATAACTCCGGAGACCGTGGTGGTTGAGTGACGCCGAATATGTAACATTTGGCTGTCGAGAATAGGGTGCGAAAACCCAAACTGGTTACGGACAGTGATTGACACACTCGTCCGAATCCCGCACCGCTGAATCCTTAACAATATATATATATATATATATATATATATATATATATATATATATATATATATATATATATATATACACAGTATATATAGATATGTGTGTATATGTAATAGCATGAGTATTGTTCGTAGAATATCTTTTAAATGGCCTTTATATAATGTAAAAAGAGTTGGTTTTATCGTGGGCCCGACGTGACCTGGAACACAAGCACATTTCATGGCTCAGTTTAAGCTGATTTTTAGCTCGCCTGTTCGAAGAACAGAGAGCTATAGCGATACCCCCGGCGTGAGCGGCAGCGTCAGCGTGAGCGTGAAAATGTTAAAGTTTTTGGTGCAAGTAATTTTTTCCTTTCTAATGTTTTTATCTACCACACTATTTTTTATACGCCCGGTATATATATATATATATATATATATATATATATATATATATATATATATATATATATATATATATATATATATATATATATATATATATATATATATATATATCGGGGCGTATTATGTGATACCGGTCGTCCGTCCGTCTGTCTGTCCGTCCGTCCATTCCTGTCCGCACTCTAACTCTCAAAGTTTTCAACTTTCACGTTTCATATTTGGTACATAGGTACAGACTGTGGAGACGGTGTGTCGCGACATACATTCCTCATCTAAAGTGGTTGCCATGGCAACCAGGATGCTGTTTTCCATGTACTAGCACAATTCTTTATATAACTTCTTTTTCAGGCGTATATTGTGCTCACTTCGGGTCTTGTTACTGATTACAATATACAAATGCATATATTGCTTAAAAATTATTTGGATCAGACTTCACTGCAATGCTTTATAAAAAATATTAATTATTAGACTAGTCTTTTAAAATCGATAAATGTATAAACAGGCGAGCATTGGGTGGCTTTGACACCAACTCTGGTATTGTTTCCATTAATGCATCGAAACTTTTCAGAATATATTGCACTTTTTGTTCACATGGTCACTTATTATAGAACTAATTACATGAGCCCCAGGGCGCAAATGACTATTTCCTCTTTGCCAGATGAGGGCGTAACTTGACAGTTTGATGGAGAAACGTTGAAATGTTGGAAATTCTTTGATTGTACTCGGGACAATGGCAAGTGAGGATAAACAGATGGAATTTAAAACCCCCAAAAAATCAGTAAACATCCCATTAAACATAGACTGGTACAGGATAACTGCAGACAAATGTAAAACTCAAATCACGTTAAATTCACATTCAAACACCCTGATTGACAAATAATATCAAACACATTGCCCTCAATGCCTCTCTATCACAATGGACTGAAAGTTTGCTGAATAGGATACAACTGTCTGTCAATCATATTCAGCCTGACACACACACACACACACACACACACACACACACACACACACACACACACACACACACACACACACACACACACACACACACACACACACACACTACTCGTGTATAGTGGACCTTTTGAATTCACTTATTTTTTTATCTTGTAAACATTGTTTGTTTTTTTCAAAAGAGGAACGATGAACAAATGAGGGACTAGAATGGCACTCGGTAGAGTGTATACCTCCGCCAAACTTATTAGTTTACAGGTTTTTTTTATCCCACTGAAAGGCCGGATCTGGATTCGGACCTGAACTAAAATCTAATCGGCTTGTTCTTGTCACCTAACCAACTCATTCACCTGGATCTGTCAATACTCATCCACAACTTTTTTGAGATATCATGCTATTCACATCGTTTTTGATCTCATCTCTCAATGGTGAAGTCCTTGCAATATATAGACAATACTTTATTGAGCAGGTAATATGTGCAATCTCCACCAACCTGCCCAGAGAGTGGTAGCTACTATACCAGTAATGGCATCCGTATTTATAATCTTGCAGGATACCAAGTTTCATCTGAATCCGTCACTAACTTTTATAGATATCGTACTATATATCGTTTTTGGCCCTATCTCTCAATGGTGAAAAATACTTTTAAAATTCTCGGATCCAGATACGAATCTTCACCAAAATCTAATCATTTTGTCCTTGTCACAAACCAAAGCTCTCCACCAAATTTAGTCCAAATCCATCCACAACTTTTGGAGATATTTTGTTCACAAGCAAACAAACAGACAGACAGACGTGAAAACATAACCTCCGTCCACCTTTGGTGGGGGGAGGTAATAATGATCTCATGCTCGATCCTTTTCACCATTGTCTTGGCAATTGGATACTTCATTTCATGATAACTATCTATTTTATGATTATGACTAAGTCCATACCCTTTCCAGGGAGGGTGTCAGTACTGGTGAACCAATATCATGACAAGGATGACACTTGGTGGTTTGCCATTGCTAGTTAAGAACAAAGCCATTATGGAAGAAATTTGATTATGGTACTTGTGCACAATGGCCTTCTTGCAAAATATCATCATAGGATTTTTCACATCCACCGACACAAGCTGGCCCACGTGTCCCCAGCCTGACAGAAATCCAACTGACAAAATCCAACTCCAACTCAATGATGCAATGCCCTGCTTTGGAAGCACCATGTTGACAATTTATAGTCTAGTCTGGAAATGAATCCACAATGGAGAGCACAAGGGCAAGTACCCTCTGAGCTACCTTGTCAGCTAATTTACCTATAATGAACTCGTCAATTTCGTGGTTCGTCACGGAGGTTTTGCCCTTCTGGGAAGCGCGCCTGAGGACGATAAATTGAGAAAGGACAGTAATGGAGGGTACAGCCATATGTTTGTGGAGAAAAGGGAAAAGAGGTTGGGAAATTGGATGAAAGGAATGGGAGAGAAGATCTGAGGCAGTTATGGCATATGGTGAGAAAAAAAAAGGTGGAAGGGGGAGGGGTGTTTGGTTATAATATGTAGCCTTCTTGTACGTACATAATATGTAGACAACCTTTGCTTCAGCGAGTGTGCTGTACTCTTACCGTTTTAAAGCTGAATTAATAAAGCAAAACAATTGCTATCCACAACTTCTCTTCAAATTTGAAGTCAATTGGATGAAAATTGACAATCTTAGAAATTCGGCCTATGTTGTCCTTTTGACCGATGTTGACCTCAAAAATAATTGGTCGTTGAATTCAGTAATCTGATATGCAAATCCTCTTCAAATTTGAAGTCAATGAGATGAAAATTGAGGATTTTAGAAATACCTCCTCAGTTGTTGTCTTTGGGCCTAGGTTGACCTTTTGGTCGATGTTGACCTCAAATAATTGGCTAGTTGAATTCAGTGACCTGAAATATAAATCCCCTTCAAATTTCAAGTCAATTTGATGAAAATGAAGGATTTTTGAAATCTCACCTAAGTTGTTGACCTTTGGCCTATGTTGACCTTTTGACCTCAATAACAATAGACAAACTCTACCATAGACAAACTCTTCTTCCTTATGGACAAACTCTACCATGTGGTGAAGTTTCATGAATATCGATTTGAAATTGTGACCTGTCGGTGACAGACAGACAGAGAGACAAACAGACAGACACAATAACAAAATAAACGAACCAATATACTTGAAAAACTTCGATTTTGCAAGTAAAAAGAGTTCGTCACATGCTTTCTGATTCTGATGTACAATACTCTGTTACAGAGAGTTTGTGCTGCCTCGGCAATTTCTTGGCAAGGGTTATGCTGAGTGGTTTGCCATCCCTCTCCCAGTAGTAGTTACAAATTGGAGCAGGAATTTGTAACTTGTTTAGGGTTCTGGAGATAGCTCGCCAACTCTGGGTGAAGGACACCATGGGATCGTTAACGTCCACCAACTGATGTCGGCAGATGGGACACCCAGTTTAACGTCTATCCGAGGGACGACATGCTCACTGATGGATCACCCTGACTGTGAAATACCAGGGTGTCAGATTATAGTTGGATCGGGATTCAAAAGCAGGTTCGACAGCTTAGAGATGGGTGTGCATATCTTTTGGACATCCTAGCAGCCCTGGCCAAGTATACCAGCACACAATAGCCTACTCTTTTCAAATCCTAGTGTGAGCAGGTGTTCATCAGGTGATTAACAATTAACTACATTTTCTGCCTTTAAACATATAGCCATGAAGTATAGCTTGAGAATAGTGGAAAAGAACAGTTTATGAAGGCATAATGCCTTTACCAATAGAAAAAGTATCCTATATGGGTCTTATAGGATGCCTTATAGTATTGTTTTACAACAGCACTGTATGGAGTATCCTATATGTCTTTTTGCATGTTCTATCGTAGGATACTTTCCTTTAGCATTCCAATCGGACATTTTTTTAAGGGTGCAATGTAAATTATGTCAAGGCTATAAATCCTATTTTTTTATTTATTGCAGTATCATGACTTATTTTGTATACAAAGTCAAGGCTCGTGGAAGAGCTAGAACACATGACAGATCAGGATACAACAGACCAAAAGGGAACAGCAGAAAGAGAGAGGGGTTGGGGGGGGGTGGTGGTAGTAGACATAAACCGCAACGTCGAGGGACAAAATAGACGGAGACGGGCAAACAAGGGATGTGGGTAAGAATGAGAGATAAGGGAAGATGCAAGAGGTGGACAAGATGGATACAGAAGTAAACATTCAGGAAATTTGGAGGGAACGGGGTGGTTTAACGGGGGTAGAAAAGATCATGGCTTTGGATGGGGGTATGATCTGAGATGGTGGTGAACAGCTGTTTTGAAGACCTTGAGGGAAGGATGAAATTGAAGAGAAGGTGGAAGTTGGTTCAACAGGTATAAAAAAAAAAGAGTTTGCGGTAATACTCGGATTTTTTTTGTGGAATCCCCGTGTGGGTTTCCTCATCTTCTGCAGGTGATGGATAATTAATCGACTCCGGTTTTGGCTGGAGAGCTGGGGTTACACAGCCAGAAACAGAATACACGTCACGGCAATGTGCGAGGAGACTATTCATTGACATAAACTGAAGAGGTTGAAGGGGATTACAGCATTCAGATCCTTGGAAGTGAAGCAGTTTTAACATCACCAATGCTGATGGAGGACTGTGGGTCTGCTGATACCTCCATGTCCCAGCTCTGGGAATGAAGCGACCATAACTCTGGAACATGTGCAGCATAACTCAACATGCACATGGGTTTTCTATTACACTTAATTGACGGTTGGTTGAACCATTTTCAGTCGGATAACTTTGATGGCAAATGCTTTAGAAGCCATTATAAATGGGCAGCTTGCCGTCGTCGTAATATATTTCCTTTCTGAACTTCAACCGATACCGACATTGTCGTGGTTATAACAAAATGTGTGTCGATATTATTGTAAACGGTCAATATCTATGCTGCGATGAAAAATCCAATCTGTGTCAAGCTATCATAAATCATACCTCATCATAACTAAGCTTCTCAGAAAGAACAAGTAGTTCTGCGTATGAAAGGTCTGTAGAAGCCTTTTCAGTTGAGAAAATGAAACGCTCTTTTGGCTTCCCTATCACATCGCTGAGGCCTCTTGCTTGTTCCTAAAATCCTTTAGCTGCAGCTTCCAGTAATCCCTACACTTGCTTCGAGTCCTTCTTGCATCCCGAGAATCTTCCATCGTTCCTTCAAAGGGGGCCTCACTTTACGTTTCGCAACCACGCCGATGTCCCAGATGGTTCTTGCAGACCATGGAAGGAAACATCGAACTGTGGCCACGGGCATGATGTGGGCCTTCCGATTGGTGCGATCTCTACGAGTGTCCTTCGAGACCCGGATCTCTGGTGCGGCGGCGATTGGCCGGGAGGTTCCTGGCTTGGTTCGCGTCGCATTCCTAAGTAAGGAGAAAAAGCTGCTTCAGCAGTGCATGACCCCAGCTGGCTTCATCCCTGATGATGTTTGTAAGTGTTTCCTCTTATCTTACCCACCTCCTTCAGTTGTGGCCCAATAAAATTTACTTTACACAAATAATCAACATAAACGGCTTTTTATTTTTTATTTCCATGAAAAAACACATTTGTTATCTGTCCCAATTTCATGTTGGCCTCTCGCCACTTATTAGGCGTCGTGATCAGCAACTGTAGACCAGGAAAAGGTCCCGTGAACCCTAAAGATATTTCAAAATTTCACTCGTGTGGAATTACCCACCCTGTTGATCTCATTTTTCAAAGGAAAACCATGTGATAGTTCACTTCAGCAATGCAGACAGGAAAGCCGGATTTAAACAATGCCATGCTCCATGATGCAGTTGCCCCATGCTACATGCTACTACATAAATTTGCAATTTTAGTAAGATCTCATTCGATGTAGATTCTAACCCAAGACCAGATAATCTTTAATGTTATTTTTTTGTACAGGTATTGAAGTTCATATAAAAAGTAAAACAAATGGAAAACAGTGGCACAATGACAAACGGATGGACGTGCCACAGTGCAATGAGAGGAATTATAAAGGAGAAGGGTGGGAACAGAATTTCAACTAGTATAATAATACTCACTCGTGGAAATGAGTGAGACCATTAGGTGGTGGGGACATCAATGTTGAAATCCTGTGGGGAAGAGCTTGAGACGATGGTTCAGTTCCACAGGTGAGAAATGAAGGAATGGAGGTGACCCTTTAGTTTACACTTGTGCAGGGTTACAATGAATGGCTTTCTGGTGGAATGCATGCCACCTGGATGAGCAGGGGCTGAATGGAGAGGTGAGAGAGCAAGAGGAACAAGACCAGAATAAAGCCAGTAAAAAAACCCCTCCAAAAACAAACTGTGAGGTCACCAACTTGCTTACAGTGAACAAGACACAGAACCTCAACAATCAGGTTCTTGATGCGATATTCCAATGAAACGCAGGGCCTTAGATACCAGGCCATCAAGGGAGGCAAGATTGTAAGCAGTCACACCCAATCCCCAGTGGGGAGCAATGTTCCATGACACTCCGGATTAAGGTTTTGTACACCGTTATAAGCCGAGGATGGCAGCGGAGTGACGTGACCATGAGGAGGTCCAAGCTCTTCCTCTGCCCTCATCGGCTTATAACAATGTACATCCTCAGTATCAACCAAGGGAGCAAGCAATGTGCACCTAAAGTTTTCTGTTAGCTCAGGAATCTGTTTCTACAAAGTGGCCTGAAAGTTGCTTTATCCCTCCTAAATTTCTCGCACCTCTCTCCCTCCCTTCCTTGCCGTGATATGTGGCAACACTGAATCAGGAGAACGACGGAGTACTGCGTACAGATACGATTGATGAACTACTTCAAGCCTAAGATCCCAAGCCAGCCACCCGAGCCGCTAAGCCAACACCAGGCTTACTCAGGCCATCTTGAATGTACTTCAATAAACAATTTGTTCACGCACTTTGGAGCTCAGATTTGTGAATGCATTCTGATCCAAACCTTTGACCACTGAATTTTATTTCGCTGATGACGCAGTGATCAATCAATTGAGATTGTTATTGCTTAGGATAGGGATTCTCACTCATATTGTTAAGTATTTGCATTTCAAATGCATTTTCAATTGTGGAAATAAATACTACAACTTGAACAAGCAATCAAAGTTTGCATACCCTCATGTGGACTTGTTTTGTGCGGTGTTATAGAACATATTTTATAGACGTACTCGGATTCTAATTGTGTTGTACATAATTTATAGATGTACTAACATTATAATTGTACAGTGACCTGCAAAAGTATTCACCCCCTTCCAATAATGCAACATTTAGATGAATTACAAATTATGTCGAATCAATTTTTCCAAATGAAGAGATCAAACTAAAGATTGTTATAATTAGCGAGCTGTTGTGTGCAGCCTGTGGCTGCTGTTTGCATCATTTTCTGGGGGCGTGGCTGTGCTGCTGATGCAGTGCCTTGTCATACCAGTACACTGTTACTCATTTCACCGACCTCGGAAAGAGGACAGGTTGAGTCCACAGGGGCTCAAACTCAAGACCCTAAGATCTTAAGCGAGCTACGTTAGCCATTAAGCTAACACCAGGCTTACTGTTATTGTTGAAGGAGGTTACATGTCAGGAATACCTGCAAAAACATGTACAAATCAAAATTCACTGGTTGCAAAAGTATTCAGCCCCTTAGGTCAGTTCATGGTGGAAGCACCTTTTGAGCAATGACTGTTATGAGTCTTTTTGGGTAGGTCTCTACCAGCTATGCGCAGTGAGATAGTAAGATGGTTGCCCATTCTTCACGTGAAAATTGCTCTCGTTCTGCCAAGTTTGTTGGAGATCGTCGATGGACTGCAATCTTCACGTCTCACCTTAAATGTTCAATTGGGTTCAAGTCAGGACTTTGACTGCGCCACTCAAGAACATTTATTTTTCTTCTTATTCAGCCATCCCAGTGGCTTTATCTTTGTGCTTCGAATCATTGTCCTGCTGAAATATGAATCTCCTACCCAATTTCAGATTCATGGCTGACTCAAGCAGGATTTCATCAAGGATTCTCCTGTCCATTGTCCCTTCTATCATGACAAGCTTGCCAGTCCCTGCTCATAAAAAGCAGCCCCAAACATAATTCTGCCACCACCATGCGTGATAGTAGGGATGGTGTTGACTGAGTGATTTTCAGTGTTCGGCTTGAGACAGATGTAACACTTTGAATTTAGACCAAAAACTTCAATTTTTGTCTCGTCTGACCACAAAACATTTCTCCACATGCCTGCAGTATCATTAAGATGCTTTTTCAGAAACTCCATATGAAGTTTTCGATGTGTCCTTTTCAGTAATGGCTTCATTCCTCATTCTTGCCACCTGTCTATAGCTTTGTGAAGGGAATGGGATATATTGGTCATTAAGGAACACTGACCCCCATCTCATAGAGACTTGCAGACTCATAGAGTCCTATATAGACTCATAGAGACCTCAGACATAGAGACTTGCAGACCTTTCAAAGTCATTGTTGGATTTACAGTGACACCCCGGACCAGTTTCCTGCTTGCCTGGTTGCTGAGTTTCGATGGGCGACCTGATAGGGTAGAGTCTGGGCTGTAGAATACGTTTTCCACTTCTTAATGATGGATTTCACCGTACTCAAAGGGATAATGAGTGATTTTCAAATCTACCTATAACCCTCTCCTGAATGGTACTTCTCTATCACTTTATGTCTGACTTCTTTGGAAAGCTCCTTGGTCTTCATGGTTTCCTTGTTGGGTGACCAAGTGAGTTGCATCTTAATACTCCTTCGATACCCGGGGGAGTTTCATTTTTAGCTTATCTGGAATTTAAATTCCAGATAATGTATTGTCATCGTGCACCATCTGTCCGTCCATCTCCAATTTTGACTTCTCTGGCCAAACAGCTGGGCTGATCCGGCTGAAATTTGGCAGCAACGTTCTTCTCCTGACTGGTAACAGGAATCACAAAGCTCATTCAGGTCACATCACTCCAAGAAACCCCAGGTCCTTCATGTCCTCTGAACTCGACAAACACCCATTCACACCATGCACCCGTGTCAGCTCACACCATCTTAACTTGACTGGACTTGCCTCATCTTGGTTCACCTCGAGGTCTCGTATCCTCTCCACCTGTACCTGCAATGCGTTATCTTGTTTTGGCAGTAATTACCATTTTCACTTGTGCAGTAATTTTCCCTGTTGATGAATTGCATACGGTGCCTTCTCAGCATCACGTGTAACAAACTTACTGTGAAAGATCCCTGTTACATGGCAATCTAACCTATGTGAAACACAAGGACCACACTACACTTATGTCACAGTCTAGCTATCGACCCTTCCCCTCCTTTCATGTGACAGTGTGTGTGTGTGTGTGTGTGTGTGTGT
>BROF01006776.1:19241-32866 GCA_024346535.1 Eptatretus burgeri
GGGGAAAAAAATCCACGGGTGTGGGGGGAACATCTACGAATGTGGGGGAAAAAATCCACGAGTGTAGGGGAAAAAATCCACGAGTGTAGGGGAAAAAATCCACGAGTGTAGGGGAAAAAATCCACGAGTGTAGGGGAAAAAATCCACGAGTGTAGAGGAAAAAATCCACGAGTGTGGGGGAAAAATCCACGAATGCGTGGGGAAAAATGCAGGAGTTTTTGTCATCTATCTATAATTCCAGCAATCTGTGTCTGTGTCTGTGTCTGTGTCTGTCTGTGACCGCTGTTTCTCGATAACCACTGGTCCGATCTAATTGAAACTTGCCAGGTATATTGCTGGGGCCCTGTGGATGCGCCTTTTCAAGGTTTGATATTATTCTGACAAGTGCTTCCCAAGTTATGGCCATTTATTTACCAACCAATGACAAGACACGGTGCTGCGGCCATTTATTTACCAACCAATGAAAGGACACATTGCTGCGTACGCGTGGCTGCGTCGGCTGGTGCGTGGTCGGCCGACGATGACGTCACGTGCCGTGCCGGTTACGATGGGGATCGTTGCCTTAGTTACCGTAGCGTAGGAGTGGCAATGGTCAATGGCAGCGAATGTCATGGCAAGCAAAGACAGGGAGGTAAACTTGATTTTAATTTGGATTTTAATGAACTCTGTGTGTGTAAGTATCACAGCAGTTGTTACTTCAATGCAAGCGATAATTCGTGGAATGCATGTGAACATTCCGTACGGGCACGCACCACACCACTTCCGGATAGTGATGACTTAATGTATTCTAATAATTTCTCGATTTCGTATGCGCATTTATAGATAAACACAATGCCCCAATCCAGTTGTCGTTTACGAGAGTGAAGGAATGGCCTGTGTGGTTGTTTGAAAGTATTTTTTTTTTTTTTGGTTTGCACGTACGGCCACGCACGTACGGCCACTCACGTACGGCCACGCGAGAGTGAAGGAACAGCCTGTGTGGTTGTTGTTTCTGGCACGCGGTTTGAAAGTCTTTTTTTTTGCAGGTACGGCCACGCACGTATGGGCACGTACTAGTTGTTACAATGGAAACAATGGGGATAACGTTATCGGTTCATGGCAGTTCCTGGTTCATGAAAAAGGCCGCAAATGGAAACACCACCAAAGTCTTGGAATTTGTACAATGGGGGCAAAGGGTGATAATGTTATCGGTTCACAGAGGTTCCTGGTTCAAAGGGGAAAGTTTTTTTTAAGTTTAAATTTTTTTCAACCACTAATACACGATTATGATTTCATTAAAGATAATTACAAATATCAAAACGACAACACCAGGTACCGTTTCCAATTTATTGAAGAATGCGTTTTGAAGTCTCTGAACCATACCATGCTGTGGTGATTTTGTCCTTACAGTGTGCTTGTTATGATGATGGTGCTTAAACCAGAACAAAATAAATCTCACTCACATTTAAAATGCAATGACGTGTTGTAAATGAAGTCTGCCTAATGATTACTCATTCGTCATCTCTCCAGCAGTTGGTGAAAAGGGAAGAATTTATTGGTGTTGAGCCGCATTAGATTTAAATTGGCGTTGATGATGGCAAGCAGAAGAGACTCGTTCGTTGTCGTCATGCTTGTTTAAGCCAAACAAACGAAATCCACTTCGCTCAATAGTCTTGGTAATGTCGAACAAAAAATCACTATTAAATTGGAAGGAAGAACGAGTTGAGTGACTCGTGAATAAGGATGATAAAATGCTTGTAAGTAAAGGCGTACGAGCTTCCAACATGTGATGACGAGCTCTGATTTTCCCTTTGCCTTTTAGCATCCCCTGTGTTGATTGGCTCTCTGGAAGGATGCAACTGATTGACTACTAGAGTTCACGTGTTTAGTTTATTACAAATATTCGCAAGATAAAAAAATAATTAATGAAATAATGAGAAGAAAAATTAATGAGCCACTGCAGTACCATGCCGCAAAACGAAAATAACAACAACAACATCATCATGTACCATTTCAACTTTTTTATTCAGAAAACACAGCGCACGTAACTTTGCAAAATGATGAAGATGATGATGAAGATGAGGTGCGCCAGGTGGAATAAGTCTTGAAAGTTTATATTACCCCTGGTCGAGCGGCTGGCTGGATGAGGGAAGTGGTGTTCGGTGCCAGGAACATGACCTCAATGTTCGGGTGAGAGCCGTTCGGGTCCGTGGGGTGACCAGGAGTGTTGTCAAGCAGCAGGAGTACCTTGAACAAAAGGTTCTTTGCTGCCAGGTGCCTCTTGACCTGAGGAATGAAACAGTTGTGGAACCAGTCCATTAAAAGTTCAGATGACACCCACACCTTCCTGTTCGCCCTCCAGTACATGGGCAGCGCCTGCTTGTTTTTGTTCTTCAGCGCACGCAGCTTCAGGGAATGGAAGAGCATCATGAGCTTTACCATGAAGTCCCCTTCGGTGTTTGTACAGAGGAGAAGGGATACTCGGTCCTTTGCAGCCTTGAAGCCGGCTGCTTTGTTCTCACGCTGTGAGATGAATATTCTGGTCGGCATCTTTTTCCAAAACAAGCCGGTCTCATCAGCGTTAAAGACCTGCTCCGGCAGGTATCCCTTCTCCTCAATGAGTCTTGGGAGTTCTGCAAGGAATGCCTTGGCCGCGTCGTGGTCCGTGGAGACACACTTCTGTACGAGCTTGACGTTACGCAAATTATATCGTCTTGAAGCGGTGGAACCACCCCATGCTCACTGAATACGAGTTGGAGGTACCGCTTGCACCCGCCGTGCTCATGTTTGCACCACCCACGCCAGAGAGATGGTCGTGCAGGAGTTTTGCCTTCTCCCGTATCAGTGGTCCGCTTGAAGGTATACCCTTCTGAGTGTTATCCTCGATCCTTGGGAGCCATTTTTGAATAATGAATGGAGCGAGAGGCAATACACAGGTCAGAGCAACAGGACGAGAATGATGGTGATCCAGGATGCGGTGAGTAGTCTGCACATTGTTTGTGGGGGATTTTTACGGGTGATGCTTTATTTGGCAGCTGATAATAGATGTGGTGAGCGATGCCATTGTGTAATTAGTCCGTATGTAGCAAGCTGCTAATTACACTAGTAGATATGCTGAATGTTTCCATTCTTTAACTCACAGGACGTGACATATTTCCTATCTACAGGTAGATTATGCTCAGCGTTTTTTAAATATAACAGCTCAGATGGTGTTGTTCGAAGCAAGATGGTGATTTAAACTAAGATGTGCTGAATGTTTCCATTGTGTAATGTCCATATGTGGTGACCTTGTAATTACTGGATACATCAATAGATGCTGTTGGTGTTTTCATTCTGAAAGTAACTCACAGGGCATGGCATCACAGCGAATGGCGTGTTATATTGGTAAGACATCCCGTGAAACAATGTTTATGCTGCGAAGCTACAATACACATACAGGAAGCAACTCGTGGAAGATATGATTTTTGTGAATGTACAGTATTGTATTAAACGTACATCTAGCTGCTTTATGCATAGCTCGTGGAAGATATGTTTTAGAATTGTGTTATGTCCATGGCTCGTGGAAAAAAAGAATAACTGTAAAAACTGCGAATGCGAGGTCCAATTTCCCACGAATGTTGGAGCAGATCGCAAATTATCAACCGCGAATAAGTAGAACCCGCGAATGTTATATATGTCGGGGTCCGGGTGTATATTGTTTTTGGCCCCACATCTCAAGGGTGAAGAATCATTTTAAAATTCTAGTATCATATGGATCTTCACCAACATCGAATCATTTCATCCTTGTCACACATCCAACCCATCCACCAAGTTTCGGCCAAATCTGTCCATAACATTTTGAGGCAACCTGCTCACAGACAGATAGACAAACAGGGGTGAGAACATAACCTCTATCCACCTTTGGTGGCAGAGATAATTACCTGTCAAACAAGATTGTTTTTAAAATAAAAAAAACATTTTGATCTTAACAAAAACAGTGACACAAAACATTTCCAGAATGGGTGAAGGTATATGTATATACTGTATATAATATAGTTACGGCCACAGGTACCGAGTGTATTATGAGGAGGTTAATCCCTGTTTCTCCTCGGAAGAGCCGGACCTGGGGCCCCCACTCACAATTAACTTTGTGATACAGTGGGTTGCTTTCGAAGCACGAACGCCAATCAGTTAACCACGAGTTCCAGTGTCCACAGTCTAATTTGCCATTTAACTAGAGGTTACGTGGCTTCCTGAATGGGGAGCGTGCCCTCGGCAATGCACCAATCTTACCTTGATTAGATCTTAATTAGGGCGGCCGAGCATTTACCACTGGTGCATGCAGACTATGACAGGCTAATTAGTTTGGGAATTACCTCCCAGTCTATCTGGGTTCGGACAATGCTGGATAAATGGAAGGAAAGGACAAGCACGGACAGGTAGGAACGTCAACAAGGAATTTATTAAAAAGGAAAAAATAAATAAACTGGAGAACTTTTTGTGGTGAAAATAGGAAAATTCAAATCAATCAAAATAATCTCAAGCAAATGAAGAATTAGTCAGACATTGATAGAAAAACAAACAAAGAGCAGATGCTTATCACTATGCCTTACTTAACGATTAAACAAGAGACAAGGGTACCCAGCAGATCATTCAGGGGGGAAAGAAATTGGCTCTCAGCTTACCGAGGTAGACGTCGTCATGCATCAAATAAAATGTCCCGAAATGTGTGAGCGTGCTTTGGTCGGTTGCCAGCGCCCTGCCTCACCGTACACCCACTCACAAACAAGCTCGAACACCAATCGACGTCACGTCGTCACTCCCAGGAACCAGGGATGCCAAGAATCAGGTATGCCAAGAGCAGGTCCCGAGCAGAACCAGCAGGAATGGTCCAACCATCAACCACCGTCAAGAGCCACTAGGAGCCACAACGGACAGCTGTAAGGAGATATGAGGCGAAGAGTAGCTGTGAGGCACTGTGACAAGCTGTAAGGCGCTGAGGGGCTGTGAGGAACTGTGAGGAGTTGTAACTAGCTGTCACCAACTGTCACAAAAACTCTGGAAAAATGGTCCTCCCGTCCTTTTTATAGGCAACCAGTCTGGGCGGAACTTCAAGCAGACTTCAGCCAAATCCAAATTGCCTCTTGGCTCATCGCTGCACGTGACCAATGGTAAACCTCGTGATCATTCCTTCCTCGTTCAGCCTGACATGAACAAGAACCAGCCAGCATCCATAAAGCTGCCAAACGGGGTGTTAAACGTCGATGGAAAAAGGTGGACGTCAACGTCGGTGAAAGAGGTGGGTGTCGAATGTCGAGGAAAAAGGTGGACATCAATGTCGGTGAAAGAGATGGGTGTCGAACGTCAATGAAAGATAGGTGGGTGAGATAAATGATCCACAGCCATATTTGACAATCAGAATAACTGCTCAGGAAAAGCTCACGGTATGCTTAATTAAATGTCCTGTCCGTCCAAGGTGTAAATAAATTGTCCACCTCCAAGTGGACCTGATGGAAAGGGGGTCCTGATTGAAAGGGGGTAGACGAGCCTCCGTTGGGCTAGTGGCTATCTCACGTGCATGATTGTGTCTGTCCTAAAGAGAAAAAGGCCATCCCATAAGAAAGGGAATCTATTCTTTACCCTTCTCAATGCATCAAAGTTAGAATCCCACCAGACATGGGGATGGGTCTATTCTGGACATGCATTTAGGGAAATAACTGTCTGAGGACCTAAATGTTTGTATGCATTCGTTGGATGTGATTCTAAAATCTATAACAATATATATATATATATATATATATATATATATATATGTATTTATACTTGTGGGGTGTGCTTACACATTGTGTAAGTATACAAACCGTGCTTCTCCATTGTCTCATGGCGCTCACCTGCATTTGATTTTTCATTTATTGATTTTCTTCTTTTTTTTCATTTATTTATATTTTCATTTACGGATGCTTTCCGACAGTTCTGTGATTTTTGTTTCCCTGGTTTATCGGCTTCGATGTCCGTCGGCACACAAGATTACCATGCTTCCCCATTGTCTCGGGTCACTCACCTCCATTTTATTTTATTTATTTATTTTCATTTTTTTTTCATTTTTTTATATTTTCATTTATGGATGTTCTCCGACGATTCTGTGATTTTTTTTTCCCTGGAGTACCAGCTTGGATTTCCATCGGCTTGCAAAATTTCAGGTTTCTATGTCACCCGGAAGGTAACGTTCTTATCAGTCAGTCAGTGAATCAGCATTAGGGGTTAGAAAGAGCTTTATATATTAGATTTTTATTTTTTTTGTATACATAGTCGAGGCTTGTGGAATAGCTAGCATGAGTGCACTGATCGGATCAGGACAAAAGTAAAAGCAGAGAGAGAGAGAGAGAGAGAGAGAGAGAGAGAGAGAGAGAGAGAGAGAGAGAGAGAGAGAGGAAACACCAACAGTAGAGCTGAAGGACAAGACAGTTGGAGACAAATAATGGGTGTGGGGAGGAATGGGAGAAAGGAGAGGATGGATGGGGTGAAAAATATGGATACAGAAGGGAAATCTCAGGAGGGAAAAGTGGAAATTTGGAAGGAAGAGGGATTGGGGTGGAGTGGTGATGGAGGACGGTGAGGGAGGTGTTCGGGGTAGGTTAAGAAAGATAGAAAAGATCATGGTTTTGGATTTGCCATGATCTGAGACGGTGGTGAACAGATGTCTTGAAGACCTGGAAGGAAGAATGAGGTCGAGGAGGGTGTGTAAGTTGGTTCCACAGGTGGGGAAAAAAGAGGAACAAATGAGTGGAGGTGAGCAGTGATCCTGTATTTAGTTAATTTCACCCGAAGGGGGTTGATGGTGGACTGTGTGAGCCCTTCAGAAACCTAGGGGTAACAAAGCATGGAAAGAGCACAGGGTGCAAGACCAGAAAGGAGGCGGTAGAAGACAGAGGGACGACCAACCTGTTTGCGATGGCAAAGTAATAGACCCATAGACTCAGCTTCATCGTGGAAGATTCAAATAATCTTAAAGGCCTTGGTTTCCACGGCATCAAGCTGAGCAATATGTGAGGCAGGGGAGCCAGCCCATCGGGGAGAGCAGTACTCCATCATGCTGCAGATTAAGGCCTCTTAGATGGTTTTGCCCACTCTGAAATGTGGTTTGCCCAAGAAAGATCATGGCTAATCATGAGACCCAGGCATTTGAATGACTGAACTTTTGTCAACTTTCAGTTTTCGAATATACAATCCTATGTTTATTGCAAGATGCATATTATTTCTTGCTGTCGGACATCTTCTCTGCATGTATTTGCCCCTGGGTGCAGCTACAAAGGGTTATCTGGGTGTATAACATAATATGATACCCCACACC
Organism: Eptatretus burgeri; assembly: GCA_024346535.1. Taxonomy (NCBI): domain Eukaryota; kingdom Metazoa; phylum Chordata; class Myxini; order Myxiniformes; family Myxinidae; genus Eptatretus; species Eptatretus burgeri. The sequence continues at coordinate 26,551 of BROF01006776.1, forward strand.
ATGATGCCAGGCATTCCAGTATAAAATTGCCTGACAGATTAAATAGTCTCTAAGCAGGACAAAAATGAATTGTACATTGTCGTTGAAAAGTGGTAGATATGAAAAACGCATGAACTCTCAATGTGGGGTTTCATTTTCCACTGCACTAGTGGATGTTAAAAGTACTGGGATATATTTTGTCAGTCGGCTCATTGCCCTCAAACTTGGGCCAAGCTGTAGATTTGAAGTACTTGTTTTATTTTAAAAATTCGAATATACAGCCTCCTTAATAACCCCACGGGCTTCGATGTGCTGAGCCTCATAAAAGATCTATTCATCAGCACTATTTATTTTAAACAAGATCACTGTGTCAGGGAGCAGGTGAGGTTTGGGGTGGGGGTGGTGTTAGGTTAGGTAAGGTGGAGGTTGGGAGAAATGAAGTTTGAGGGTAAGGGTGTTTGATAGGAGTGGAGAGAGAAATGAAGGAGGTTGGGAGGAATTTAGGAGTAAGGAGTCAGAAGTGAAGGTCATTGTCTGTGGCATGTTGGGGGTGGGGAAGGAGCTCATCAATGCTGTCATCCCTGCTTGACTAAACACACACCTCCACTCTTATTTCTTTCTCAAGTTCCCCCTCCCTTTTCTTAATTGTAGGTTTTACCTGAAATCCGACTTACAGTGCCTTCAGAATGTATTCACACCCCTTGACTTTTTCACATTTGGTTGTGTGGCAGCCTGAATTTTAAATGGATTATATTTAAATTTTTTGTCACCGATCTGCACAAAATACCCCATAATGACAAAGTGAAAAAAAGCTTTTAGAAACTTTTACAAATTAATGAAAAATGAAAATCTGAAATGTCTTGCGTCAATAAGTTTTCAACCCCTGAGTCAATACTTTGTGGAAGCGCTTTTGACAGTGATTACAGCTTCGAGTCTTCTTGGGTATGTCTGTATCAGCTTTGCACATGTGGAATTGGGGGATTTTCTCCCATTCTTCCTTGCAGATTTGCTCAAGCTCTGTCTAGTTGGATGGGGATCGTCAGTGAACAGCAATCTTCAAGTGTTTCCATAGATTCTCAATGGGATTCAAGTCTGGGCTTTGGCTGGGGCACTCAATGACTTTCACATTCTTGTTCTGAATCCATTCCAGTGTTGCTTTGGCTGGATGCTTGGGATCATTGTCCTGTTAGAACGTAAATCTTCGCCGCAGTCGAAGGTCTTTTGCACTCTGAAGCAGGTTCTCCTCAAGGATTTGCCTGTATTTGGCTCCATTCATTGTTCCCTTGACCCTTACGAGTCCTCTGATCCATGCTGCTGAAAAGCATCCCCATAGCATGATGCTGCCACCACCCTGCTTCACGGTAGGGATGGTGTTAAACGGGTGCTGAACTGTTCTTGGTTTCCGCCAGACATAGCGCTTTGCATTCAGGCCAAAGAGGTTCAATTTTAGTCTCATCTGACCACAGAATCTTTTGCCTCAAGGTCTCAGTCTTTCACTTGCTTTTTTGCAAACTCCAGGTGTGCTGTCATGTGCCTTTTTTCAGGAGTGGCTTCCATCTGGCCACTCTCCCATAAGCCTTAATCTGTGAAGTGCTGCAGAGATTGTTGTCCTTACGGCAGGTTGTTCCATCTCAGCCAAGGAACTCTGTAGTTCTTTCAGACTGATCATTGGGTTCTTGGTCACCTCCCTGACCCAGGTCCTTCTTTCCCAGCTTCTCAGTTTAGTCGGATGACCAGCTCTAGGAAGTCTGGGTAGTTCCATATTTTTTCTATTTCCTAATGAAGGAGCTCACTGTGCTCTTAGGAACTTTCAACACTCTAGAAATTGTTTTATCCCCTTCTCCAGATCTATGCCTCCTCACAATTCTCTCTCAGAGTTCTACAGACAGTTCCTTGGACTTCAAGGTGGAGTTTCTGCTTTGTCATAAACTTTCAACTGTGGTACCTTATATGGAAAGGTGTGTTTCTTTCTAAATCATTTCCAATCAATTGAATTGGCCACAGTTGGACTCCAATCAGGTTGTCGAGATATCTCACGGATTATCAAAGGAAATTGGATGCACCTGCTGCACCTGAGTTAAATTTGGAGTGTTATAGCAAAAAGGGGTTGAATACTTATTGACTTAAGACATTTCAACTTTTCATTTTTAATTGTGTCAAAATTTCTAAAAATAAAATTCCACTTTGTCATTTTTGGGTATTTTGTGTAGATTGGTGACAAGAAAAAAACATCTCGATTTAAACCGTACTCGAACCACAATGCTACAACCTTCATACAACTACCACAATGCTTTCCTATGCTCAACCTCCTCACTACTACTACAAAATTACCGCAGTAACCGACGCTCAACCTCCTCACCACAACTGCTACAAACACTTCAACCTCCTCACCACAAATGCTTCAACCGCTCCAAATGCTTCAACCTCCTCACGACAAACACCACAGTTCTTCACCCACTTCGCCACAGCCGTGGCGAAGTACTGCAACCGTGGTCAGCACTCTGGATACTCACCACTACTGTTCTTTCAGGATATTGGGGAACAAGGAACATTACCACCATGAAAGATGCTTGAGGTCAGAACATAAATCCACGTAGCTCAGAGCGCAATTATGCGCTGGGGTCCATTCAACGTACTCTGCTAAATAGCGACCCTCATTTGGTGCCCAGTGCACGTTCGTGGCCAGAGAGCGCTCCAAAAAACCCACACCCCATGTTGATCTCAGAGCTCTGTCACATGACTGAGTTTGGGGGTGAATGAGGTCATTTTCAGCTTCGGTGTCTCGTGGGGTGGGGCTACTTCTTGGGGAGGAGTCCGCACCAATGGAAGCACTGGGAAACGCCTTCAGATATAAAAATTTTTTTTTATCAGATTCCTTGGTCCTCTGTCGCACAGCCTCTATAAAATAGCTGTGATATGATCATTCAGCGAGTCTACAATGTGCAGTTTACAATCTGCACGCAGTCCATGATCCAGTGTCAGTCCTCCAGCCAGTCAACTTCCCTGCCACAGTCATCCACGAGAGGTCAGAGAGTCTTCTATGTGCAAGGCGATGACTTCTGAGTGAGGAGGATCCAGACCTGGACAGCGGCATGAGGGGAAAGGAGGAGCGCTGAGTGGGCAGAATGCCAGATCAATAATAGACTCGATAAACACGCATGCAGACTTTCTCATCCCCCCCCCCCCCACACTTTAAGCCATCTTCTCGCATGTTCTGTCTTTCCAATCTACTGTCTCGTCTGTTTTGAAGGCACAAAAACTAAAAGAGCAACTGCAGATATGCACCTCTTCATTCTTCCTCTTCTGCATTGAATTTGTACTTGATTACACCTCATTTTGCACATGCTCACTCTGGGTTGCGTTGGTCTGTCGACCATGCCAGGTTCAAAGAGGTCGCCCACACTGCGAGCCTTGTCTTATCTTTCTTGCTCTCTAATTTCCTCGGGTGTGTATAACTGATGGCACCTGCAATGTTTGCATAAGATAAGATTGTAGAAGTTTGTATCAGGTTAGCTCTGCACGGTCTTCTTTTGTAAATAATTGCATTTTTTTTTTTTGCTGCACCTCATGAATCCTTGCTTTCCTTGCTGTACATATTGCTTTTGTAATAAATCCCTTTATTGTTCACATGCCTTTCCTCGCCTTCGCTTTATATATAAATCGCTTGTATTTCATACGTCCCCAGCTCATTCTGTCTTTTCTTCCATTGGTCCAGCAAAGTTTGCACGGAGTTAGCCGGGATGTTCTATCCCACTAATTGGCTGTTATTAGCTGGTGTGTACTTGGCAGTTCCGCTCGGCTGCACCTGATATGGTAAGTTAACAAAAGTAAGCATCGAGGGCACGAGAGCCCCCTTGATGCGGCTGTTCATACATAAGGTATCATTCGATGTCGTGTAACTCTGCAGGATTGGTGGTACCAATTGGTGTTCGTGGTTTCCTAGCAACCTGCCGGCGCATGCAGTTATCTGTGTCCGGTGGCCTCAGGATCAGGTGTTCGGGAAGGACCCGAGTGCTTCCCCTCGTAGCAAGCCTCAAACCCCAGATCCGCAACAATATATATATATATGTATATATATATATATATATATATATATATATATATATATATATATATATATATATCAGGATATTTAATGATCTGTTTCGATAACAGTTGCATTGCAGCCTGGGAATACCCTGCCTAGTGTCACGACCCTGACTCTTGAGAGCAGATTTTTGCTCAACTATGCCATACGGGGATCAGATTAGAGATGGATTGTATTGTGTTATCGGCCTGGAGTCTTGTCCGCCGTGTCTATGATCCGGCTACTTTACACGCCTGCCCCTCTCCCTTCTACCCATTGTCCCCTACCATTCCCTGTTTTCACATTCCATTACATCATTATCTGACAAGCCAAACGCACAACTCTACACGGCTGTCAGTTTACATTTGTACTCCGTAATAGCTCGCTTTAATCCCTCAATTTCTTATTTGTCAAGCCATTCGAGTTGAGCTTTCCAAGGGAATGCCAAAAAGGTCCTTATAAACCTCTTGCGATGGAATTTTCTTGATAGTGCATCTCCATTTTGCTCTACGGAGGTGATGGGAAGTTGGAGGAGGCTGGGGTGGTATAGCCATGATACTGAGTGCCATGCCACTGCAGGAGAAAATATGAATGGCTTGTGTAAGCACAATCAATTTGTTTATAATTGTGTTTTTAACTGGAAACTTTAGCTTTCTTACCTTGCTCCCCTTAAATATATATATATATATATATATATATATATATATATATATATATATATATATATATATATATATATATATATATATATATAAAATTCATGTCTTTAGATCTCAATGTTACACAAATGAAAAATAATGGAAAGTCAAACGTAATTTTAAGCTCTTTGAAGAACTATATGATATGTGGATGGGATGACACAATGGGGCTGTGTCACGTGCTTATGCACACAATGTAGAGGAACGAGTAAAAATAAATGCCTTGCCGATGATGTTACCCATGCCACGCTGACACCACACCACCCTGAACCATTGCGCTGCCTGCCACTTGAAACATTGAATGCTTCTCCATATGCAAAGCTTCTGTTGAAAAATACGTCGAGGCATCTTCAGACAGATGATTCGATATGTTAGTCATGAATATGATATGATTAAACCTTTACTTCAATGTGCTCACAATCGACCAAAAGATCATGTCTCATCTTTGTTCATCCCTGAAGGCTTTTGAAGCTGCAGCTTTCACTGTCGTGGCACGCCCAGTGAGTACACACCTTTTCCTAACTTGGGAGCTCTTGCGAAATTTAAGCTTGACAAAATGTAGCGCATAGTTTACTTTTACCGTACCTTTATTGTGTTTGTTAATGACCCTCTGCCCCACCCCCACCTCTCCCACAGTGCCTTTGTAGAAGGGATGGTTACTGCATGCCATACCTTGGCCAAATTCCTTTCCCTGTCATAACTGCACTTGGAGAGGACATGGGCAATGGTGGATGACAAAAACCCTCTGAAACGTCATAATTTTGAAACACCCATGGTGAAGGATAAAACAGTGAAGGTGAAGGATCAAACAGACTGATACAAGATTGCAACAGCCTGTTCTCCTCTCCCTAAATGCATTGTCAAGTAGTAACTGTAAATAGATTAAATTAACTATCAACAGATGTTTGGTACTACAGAACTTTTCAGGACGATCGGCCGTTGAAGTCATGGGGACTCACTCCTATGGAGATCCAATTGTATGACCATATGCTGAAAATTATCTAACCAATGATGACCACATTCATCGCTTAAACGTCCATCGCACCTCCTGGCTGTTATGGTGAGCATCACCGCAGATTAGGTCTCACATGGTAAAACCGCATAATCTGCAAAGAACAACCGTGTGAGACATAAACCACAGGGATGCTCACCATAATAGCCAGGAGGTGTGATTGATGTTTAAATGAAGAATGTGGTCTTTATTTGTATACCATCCTGATGAGGGCAAATGAGCTCGAAATCCAGGTAGGCGGCTCTGTTTGATGTTGAACTGATGTTGACCATGTAATCTGCATCGGAGTGGTGACCTATCCAGGATTCTGCCCAATCGCCCAGGAGACTGCTTCGACAGCCCCAACACTCAGTACAGAGTATGGACACAATAGATGGATGGGTGGACTATGTAATCTTTAAGTGTTTGACAGAGTTGCCTGGCTGAGGCCTCCGGATTGAAGGTGACGCGATGCTGCAGGACGTGAGATCCATGGAGATTGGGGGAGTGCTCATCACACTCCACATATTTATATATGTATTTGTACAGTTTTTGTATGTTTGTGTGTGTATGTGTATATAT
>BROF01006777.1:0-32842 GCA_024346535.1 Eptatretus burgeri
ATATATATATATATATATATATATATATATATATATATATATATATATATATATACATATACATAAACATTTTAAGAAAATGTATAAACACAGAGGGATGAAATCTCAAAAAAACAACCAAACAAGGCCGGAATGACAAAACATTATCATGCCATAATACAACACCACAATCCTTTTATGGATTACCATCACATCTTTTGACATTATACTTTTGTTTTGGGATTGTGATGGATGAAGAAGAATGAAGAAAAGAATAGCAATGAAGAATGACACCACATTATGATGCCACAATACAATACCACAGTCCTCTTCTGGGTTAATTGGCATCACAATAACTTTTTACATTTTTATCTCACCTGTTCGAAGAACAGAGAGCTACGGTGATACCTCCGGCGTGAGCATCAGCGTCAGCATGAGCGTGAGCGTGAAAATGTTAAAGTTTTTGGTGCAAGTTATTTCCTTTCTAATGTATTCATCTACCACACTATTTTTACCGATTACAATATACAAATACATATATTGCTTTAAAATTATTTGGATCAGACTTCACTGCAATGCTTTTTAAAAAATATTATTCGACTCGTCTTTTAAAAACGATAAATGTATAAACAGGCGAGCTTTGGGTGGCTTTGACACCAACTCTGGTTACTTTTGCAGTGGGATTATGATGGAACAACTTTCTTTTGGGTCTTTGTGGTCTTTTGGGGTCTCAAGGACTTTTAGGTCTTCTGGGTCCTCAGAGACTTTTTGGTCTTCTGGGTCTTTTGGGTCCTCTGCATGTTTTGGGTCCTTTGGGTTCTCTGCATCTTTTGGGTCATCAGGGTCTTTTGAGTCCTTGGGGTCTTAAGGGTGTTGAGGGGAGGTCTTAAAGTGTCTTCAGAGGTCTAAGGGGTCTCAGCAGTCTAACTATTCAAAAGGTACATTCCAATAATGCATAATTAATTAATAGACAAAAAGTATGTCACACACACACACACACACACACACACACACACACACACACACACACACACACACACAAACACGCACCTCAACCATTTAAAGTAAATAAAATGCTTAATGTTCTATCTATTTTGTCATTACTTCTTACACCGAAGGTGCAGGAAGTTATGTTTTCACCCCTTTCTGTTTGTTTGTTTGTCTGTCTGTGTGCAGGATATCTCAAAACGTTGTGGACGGATTCGGATGAAATTTTGGACATATTGGGTGTGTAACAAGGATGAACAAATTCGATTTTGGTGATGATCTGGGCCTGGATCTGGCGACTAGAATGTTTTAAGGGATTCTTCACCATTGAGAGATAGGGCCAAGAAATATATATAGCACAATATCTCAAAAAGTTGAGGGCGGATTCAGACGAAACTTGGTGGACAGGTTGAGAGTGTGGCAAGGACGAATTGATTCGATTTTGGTGAAGATCCAAATGTAGATCTTCATATGAGAATTATTTAATCTTATAAAGTGATTCTTCACCATTGACAGATCAGGCTAAAAACGATATATGGAATAATATTTCAAAAATGTATCGGGCCCAATATGTTGTTGTGGATCAGGCATTGCATGGTGGAGGTATGCGCTCTTTCTGCATATATATGTCTATGTACATATATGTATGTATATATACATACATATTATATACATATATACACATATACATACATATATATATATATATATATATATATATATATATATATATATATATTCACTTTAAACATGGTGAATAAGAAATTTAGACTCAGGATGAGGAGTCTAATGTATGTTGTTTTTGAGCTCATTTAATATTCGGGCATTGTCTTTGCAGCTATTTATCTGGTCAAGAAAAACAGACGGAAGAAAAGAGAATTAGAAGGATATGAAAAGGTTTGCAGTATGCTGTTCTCTACCATGTGTCACATGCATCATGGTCTTGGCTCCACCACATACAATGTGTAATGCTCAATTTGGTCATCAGAATTTTTGAGATAATGTGATGTGCAAATATGTGTGCTGCTGACGTTTTTTTTTTACAATACTCTAAAGCTCAAGGTGGTGCTTGTCCATCACATGCAGGATAAAGACATCACAAATACAGGGTGTCCCTTTAATAGGTACCCATTTTTTTATTGAATACAATAAGTATACAGGACACAACTTTGGAATTGAAGCTTATATGGAACAGTTAGAGTAATGTTTGAAGTTTTGTTTAGTTCCTAACATGTCACCTTCTCTTTCAATTAGCATTCATTACTCTTTTTTTTTGTTAACGACCTGTTCATGAATTTATTGTTTCAATAATCCCCAACAAATGGATTGGCCATGGTGGACTCATTGCTTGGCCCCAAAGATCCTTGGACATTACTCCCTGTGATTTTCTTTGTTTGTTTGTTTGTTTGTGGTTTTCATCAAGGAGAGAGTTTGTACAACATGCCCACAGTCCTTTGATGAGCTACAAGATTGCATCTCTCATCCTGTTCAGGGCATATCCTATGCCATCTGTGCAAAAGTTATGGACAATTCAGTTTAATGTCTTGAGTGGTGTTTTGAAAGAGAACGTGGTCAAGTTGAGTACTAAACAAAAACGTCAAAAACTGCTTGAACTGTTGAACTTTATTACTGCTTCAACTGAAAAGTTGTATTTGCTTATTGTATTTAATAAATAAAAAATGGGTAACTATTTAAGGGAAATATTGCATTTGAAGTTATCAGTTAATTTTTATATTAATTACAACAAGGAGAAAAAGATACAAAATGTCATAGCCCCTTTGGTTTTAATAATTTTGTTGGACAGAATTAAATGGCTACCTCATATTTACAAGATTGATACTATGCGCAATTGACTTGAGTGGTCATGTGACATGGAAGATTGTGTACGATTGGGTTATTCAGTCATGAATATTAATGGTGTGGCACATAGTAATATTGTGTAAGATAGTTGGTCACATGACTTAGGGTGGTCCAAAAAAAAAAACCCCAGAAAACTTCGAACTACACTGCTCCACAAGCCTGCCCTTGTGCAATGTGGATAACTGTTTACACATCTAAAGTTTTAGCTCAATTAAACAATATTTAGGGGTTGCGTAAATGTTTTGGAATTTTTTTCTTGTTTCTGCACCCTTTTCTGTGTTATCCAGAATGAATAGTAAGAAACAAGCCAAATAATGGAATACATTTAATCCAGAACTGGAAACATCATAGCTCAAAGATAATATTGCAGAAAACAAACAAAATCATGTAATGCATGTGAATCAGAACTGAACGCAATGTGGAATTCATTTCAGACTATAAAATTCCAACATTTTAAGCGACCCCTAAATATTCTCCGATGCACTCCAAATTTGGCCTGAATGTTTCCTGTCTCTCAAAGAATGAGGGAAGCCACGTGGAGCATGAATTCTGTGACTAATTTTTTTACCATATAGACATGGTGACATGTATGATGTTTTTGATTGAGAATGCAAATTTCGCACAGAACGGACTCAATGTTCATATATTTTGGGGGAGACATACTGAATTACACAAACACTATAACATTTAATAACATTTATTTACATATAAAATAAATTATACAACTGTAAACAATAGAAAAATGATCATTCAGTTGAAAATGCTGTCTTATGAGTTTTTGTAAACTGTACTTCAAGGTAGTTGGGGTGAAATTGAAAAGTGTTCCTCTGATCAGAATTAAAAAACAAAAATTCTTGAAAGATGCTTCATGGAATTGGAATGAGAAAAAAAGAATAAAATAAAATGATAGGGTCACCATGCATTTTTATAAGAAAATGGGTGTTCAAAAGTGATTGAAAAGTGGCCGAGTTGTCAATTAATTCAACCCCAACTACCTTAAAACATTGTTCATGAAATTAAAATGTTGAGTGATAAACATGGTCCAGTGTACAGCTGTACTATTATTACTACTACTACTACCACTATAAGTATGTAGTTACTACTACCAAGAGTAATAGAACAACAATAATAGTTATAATGTCATGTTTTACAAATTCTTCTGTTGAAAGGAGTTCAAGTTGTGATAATATAATTTAATAACTTTGCTTGTAACTCAGATTTTTTTTTATATATATACCTTTTCAAGGCTCGTATGAGAGCTAATACACAATGCACAGCAAGGGGGGCATGAGAAAAGAGGGGCATGGGAAGAACAAAACCGTGGGGAACAGAGACATCAAGAGATCTGTGGAAGGGAGAGGTGGGTTTGCAGTGGATTAACGGGGGTAGAAAAGATCGAGAATTTGGATGGGGAATGATAAGAGGTGGTGGTGAATAGCTGTTTTGAAGGCCTGGAGGGAAGAATGCGATTGAACAGAGTGAAGGAGTTTATTCAAAAGGTGGGAAAAAAAGAGGCCTGAAAGAGCGAAGGTGAGCAGTGATTCGTGATTTTGTTAGTTTTACCAGAAGGGTGTTGTTGGCGGACCTTGAGCGCCCTGCGGAAATATGGTGGGGACAAATCGCAGACAGAGCAGGGGGGATGAGACTGGAGAGGAGACGGTAGAAGACAGAAAGACCACTGCCCTACCTGCGGTGAGAGAGTGAGGCCCAAAGACTCAGCCTCATCGTGGGAGATACCAATGATCCAAAATGCCTTGGTTTCCACTGCGTGAAGCCGAGAAAGGTGAAAGGCAGGAGCACCAGCCCAGAGGGGAGAGCAGTATTCCATCAGGCTGCAGATGAAAGCTTTGCATGTGGTCAGGAGCTCAGATGGGCTGAGGAAGGACTTTGCACGATGGAGGATTCCCAGCGACTGGCTTTGGAGGCCAGGTTGGAAATGTGGCTTTCCCAGGAAAGATCATGGCAGATGGTGAGACCCAGAAGCTCGAAAGAAAGGAGTTCTTCCAGAGGATTGTTTAGAAAGTGGATTGGGGGGGGGGGTTCCAAACGGTTCTTTCAGAGAGACAAAGTGAGAGTGCGAGATTTGTTAGGATTGAAAGACATGTTCCACGTGTTGGACCAGTTTGTGATTTTACCCAGATCTGCAGAGAGTAAAGAGGCTGCTGCTTGCTGGTTTGAGGGATGACAGGTAGCACGGCAGAGGGTGGAGTCATCAGCAAAGAGATAAAGAGGATTTTCCAGAGTCGGATAGATCATTGATGAAAACCAGAAAAAGAATAGAGCTCAGAACATTGCCTTGAGGAACTCTAGCCTGGACAGAAAGAGGGGATGATAGAACTCCATTTAGGGCCACACGTTGCCTGCGACAGGAAAGGAAGTCTGCGAGCCATGAGTGGAGATGGCCTTTAATACCGTAGGAAGAGAGTTTGGTGAGCAGGGCAGGATGCCAAACCGTGTCAAAAGCACGCAATATGTCTCGGGATATGGCTCCGATTTGATATCCGGCATTGAGGACCTCCATCCATTGTTGGGAGAGCAGAAGCAGCATATCCAGGGTAAAGTGACCTGGTCTGAAACCAAATTGATGATCGGAAATCAAAAGATATGCTTTATAAAGGATTTATAATTAGGCCTCATATAGGAAAAAATTACCAAAAACAAGAAATGGTTGCGGACACATTTAAGTAACAAAATGGTTGCCAGTCGGCCATCTTTGACTGAATCATGAAACAAAATTATGTGCTTATGCGTACCATCATGTATTGTCTTTTTGCCAAGTTTGAACAAAATCGGTTCATACATGGACAGACAAGACCCAATCCATAAACCCCCATTTCAGACTAAGTCGAACTGGGGCTAATAACATCGGCAGACAATGAACAAATTAAGATTATATGGGATTTGAACCTGACATCTCAGTACCATAAGATAAGTGTTAGATAGAACACCAAACAAACCATCATGAGGCCATCTGTTTGCAAACCCAGAAATCATTTCCATCACAACCTCTGCCACCGAAGGTGGTGGAGGTTAAATTTTCACCCCTGTTTGTCTGTCTCTCTGCCTGTTTCTCTGTGGGTAGGATATCTCAAAAAGATATGGATGGATTTGTATGAAAATTGGTGGACAGCTTTGATGTGTGACAAGGACGAATTGGTTTTATTTTGGGCAAGGTCAAGATCCAGATCTGGATACTATAATTTTTTTAAAAGTGATTCTTCACCTATGAGAGTTATGGCCAAAAAACGATGTATAGAATGATACCTCAAAAAGTAATAGACAGATTTGGATGAAAGTTGGTGGACAGGTTGGGTGTGTGACAAGGATAAATTGATTCAATTTTGGTGAAGATCCGGATCCGTATCCCGTAACTAATTTTTTTTGTTATTTCAAGTGATTCTCTACCATTGAGAAAGAGGGCCAAAAGCGATATCTTGCATGATATTTCAAAAAGTTATGGGTGGGTTATGACAAAGCTTAGTGGGATGTGTTGGGTTGGTGACAAGAAAAACCGATGAGATTTTGGTTCGGGTCCGGATCCAGATCCAGCCTATCAGTGGGATACAAAACATAAACTGTTCAGCCTGGCAGAGGTATGCACTTCACCAAGTGTCATTTTTGTTTACCTGTTTTCAGTTTATTATTTCCTCTCCAGTGTAAAGCTTCATGGAAAATATTGTGCCTACATTACATGAACAACATAGACGTGAGGACACAATTAACATTTTCAGGAAGTCCATGGGATTTTAAGCGGGATACATTGGCATCTGTAGTAATAAGTGCCTGCCTAATTACAATCAGACAAACTAATGCTCATTATTTAGTTAATCAATTAATATTGAATCCTATACATGTTAATGTTATTCACCTTGAATTACGTGTTTATTTATTTTGTAGGAAGCATACAATCAACTACATGAGAAGATAAACCACCAGTGGGACTTTGTTGTGATGCAGGCAAAGGAACAAATTCGGTGAGAATATGAATATTGGTGAAACATTTATTTAATATTTGTTCCTAAATCTTCGATCTTGCACATTCAAATTCACGTGTTTATTGCATTGTTCATCACTTATTGCACTGTGTGGCATTGTTGATCACTTAATCGGCTTTTCATACATGTACGTAGAGTTATCACCCTCCTCTTTACAATGACCTTCATTGAATGAGATTTCCTAGCTAGGTGGTTGTTAATCCCAGATTTGCTTGTCAAGTTTAAAAAGAAAGGTTTAGTCACCAATGGGATTATAGCTAATGCCATGTGAGATGCTCATTTTACGATTAACAACATTGAGAATGCAATCATACTGTATTGTGCAAAATTGGACAATGAATTTCTCAGATATCACAAAATATTGGATTTCATAACATAGTATAGAAAAACATCTAATGGGTTTTCGTTTTTTTTTACTGATAAATACTTTACTACTAAACACTTTATTACTCCAAAATACGACCCATCTAACTCATAAATACTTTTATTTTATTTCCTATTTGTTTCGACTTATTTTGCCGCATGCAGATTGCTAATTATGTGTTGAGATTAGGGATTACATTATTTCTTAAATACAACAGGGTGGCCACCAATACTTCATGTAGAACAAAATTGATTTTCCAAACACCAGATGATAGGTTGTCACAGAACCTGAAGGTCCTTTACTCGGGCGATCCGAACCAGCAGGTGAGTGTCTTCTAAACCAAAGTTAATTGAAAAAGTAAAAATATAATAAAACACTTGACCTGTAGCTTATCCAGCACCTGGTCTGATGTTGTGACCCAAATTTGGTTGCATTCTGACTGGGTGGGTCTGGAGAAGATTTTTGAAGTAATTTACATGATATTCCTAAAAATTTACTGAGGCCGCCATTTTGACACACTTCCAGTCACGTGATTGGCATGACCTCTGCAATGTAACATCCCTACCCTGACCTAATGTTGTCACCCAAATTGGGTAGCACTCTGACTAGTGGGTCTGGAGAAGAAGATTTTTGAAGGTATTTACTAAGTCCTCCATTTTCACCTACTTAGTCAAATGACCAGAACCAGCTTTGCCAAATTTCAGCCAGTTCAGCTCAGCGGTTTGGCTAGAGAACTCGAAATAGGAGACGGACGGACAGACGGCAGGATGGTGTACGATGATGATACCTTATCTGGAATTCCAATTCCAGATAAGCTAAAAAAAAAAAAACACTAAAACCAATACAGCACAACACAATAAGCAACTCGCAGACTGGCTGTCACCATTTTCTCTCTCTTTCCAATTTATATCCGAGGAGAGAGAATATTCATGAAGTGAATATTCTGCAAACTGCTCATATTTGCTAGACCAATCTATGTCCGGAAGTAACCAGAAATCTCTGTACTCTGGCAATCTTTCACAGATTAAAGACTAACTTCAACATTATATTTGTTACCTGTTCACAGAAATAAACTTTAAAAACAAAAATCTCACATTGTACCAATGCACCGCTAAACAGACAGATAAATAATTTTAAATCTAGGAGTTATGCTACAATGTTTCAAAAAAACAAATACAAATTCATTGGTTTATCTGATTTCTTGTCAATTCGGGAACAGTGATTTACCACTAAAAGTTTCCAATTATTATGGCATTCCAGACAAAAGCAAAAATTAAATTATTGTGAGAATGTTAAATTATATTCAATGTTGCTTCATATCACTGTGGTTAAATAAGAAATTAATATTATCTTTTAGTGCTTTCTTTTACTTTCTCTTACTAAAACCGATGATGTCGCAACTGCTTCATTGTCCTGATTTTCTTTGTTGATTTATTTTTGTAGTAATAGTAATAGTGGAACAGTACTAGTAATAGTAGGAGACATTAAAGAAGTTTACACTACCAGTCATACAGCAGGGAATGTCTGTACCAATATGAAATAACGTGCTGCCAAGTGCTATAAAATTGGATATACTCAAGATATGAACCCACATGGCCATAAATATCTCTCGGTGCTGAATATACAGTATTTGAAACTAACCCACCACATCGATAGCTGATAATTACAAGCAGTTCCAGATCATTTTATTTTGCATTGTCAGAAATTATTGTGAAAACTATTCTTCATCGAAGTTATTGTGAAACTGGGTAATGTACCAGACTTGACATTTTGACAAGTTTTAGCAATTTCAAGTGCATTTTCAATTGTTGTTGAAATTAGGAAGTGTTCATTTTTGTAAGTATTGTTGTGGATCCAGGTTTGAGGTTCACCACGAGGGAAGCGCTCGGATTCCCTTCAAACATCTGGTCCTGAAGCCACCAGCCACAGATAACTCTGTGGCCTGGTGGGTTGCTAGTCAACCATGAACGCTGATTGGTCTGCCAATCCTGGCAGAGTTCTCACTACTTCATGTGTTACCGTTACCTTTGGATTGAAAGCATCAAGCGGGCTCGTGCCCTCGATACACACTTGCCTTATCTTTACTTAAGCAGGTGCAGCCGAGTGGAGCTGGCAAGTATGCACCGGCTAACGTGTAGAGCCAATCAGTGGGGTAAAACTTCCTGGCTAACAAAACATGTGGACTATGCTGGACCAACGGAGGTTAAAGGATGCTACGAGCTTGGTGAATTTTAATAATCAGGCACATTTATTACAAGAAAGGGCGAGAAAATGTATGTGATACAGCAATTACCTGGGATTTATTACAAAAAAGATACGTACAGCAGGGAAAATGCAAAATGGGTGAGGTACGGCAAAATATATAGTCATACAGTAAACAAAAAGAAGACACTGTGCAGAACTAACCCGACACTAATTTCTTTAACAGTCTTATTTCCAATAACAAAACAGGTGCCATCAGGGTCATTCTGAGGAAGGGTAGATTCAGAGAGAGGGTAATAAAAAGATGTGGAAAGAAGAATGAGATTGAAGAGAATGTGGAAGTTGGTTCACAGGTAGGAGCAAAGAGAAACTAATGAGTAGAGGTGAGCAGTCATCCTGGATTTAGGTAATTTAACCAGAAAGGGGCTGATGGGTTGATGGTGGACTGTGTGTGCCCTGCAGAAACCTGGGGGGGGGGGTCAGTACAAAGCACGGAAAGAGTGCAAGACCAGAAAGAGAGACCACTGACCTGTCTGCAATGGCATAGTGATAGACCCATTGACTCAGATTCATCGTGGGAGATTCCAATATTCTTTCAGGCCTAGGTTTCCATGGCGTCAAGCTTTGGGTTGCCATATTTTAACTTTTCAAAAAAAATATCCGGGGCCTTCACTCAAACCTTGCAGATCTTTCCATACAGGTTGCCACTGACAAACCAGACTTAATCTCCCTAACAGAAACTTTCCTCCTTCAAGACATCTCTGACTCCTTAGTATTTATCCTTCGTTACTCCCTCCTCCGCTATGACAGATCTGAGCTTCGTCCTGGCAGTGGAGTTGCTTTCTTCATCAAAAACTCTATTCCTCACTCGCCATGCATTGCCCTTTATCAAAAACTCTACTCCTCACTCTCCATCTATCTTGGCGAGATGGGGATCGGCCATGCATCTGCCTGTGGGATGGCCAGATGGAGGCCTCTGGATTACTGATGGAAAGTGGATGCAACGATGTGCTTCTCCAGAGCATGCTCCCATACCTAACCTAACCTAACCACACCCCCAGGAATACCACTGGCTACGGCTTCCCCTCTGTTCCCACCTCTTGTTTATATGTGTATTGCACCATCTACTAAACAGTGATGACTCCATTTACATCTCACTCACTGCCAACTTTGACCAACTTCTATCCAATCATCCCAACTCTCTTTTCCTCATATGTGGTGATTTCAATTGTCACGAAGCCAGTTTGCTGGGTGTGGATACCTCTCTCACCTGTCATGACACTTCAGCAAAGGGCTTCTGTGACTTTGAGACAGACACAATCTGTAAACTTCTCGACCCGGATCTCAGTCAACAGTGCATCATCTCTTCCGGATTTGGTTATCACCAAATTCCCAGCAAATGTCTGCTGTTATTCTTCTGCTCCAATCAATTCAACTGACCATTTGCTTGTTCAGGTGGACATCTCTGGCCATTCTCAGAGAGCCACCTCAGCACTGAAGAGTCTGGCATTTCACTCAGGTCGACTGGCAGAGTCTTCAAGCAGCCATCAAATTTCTAGACTGGTCTCCCATTTCTACTGTCTCTGACATCAACTCATCCTGGGAATTTTTTCAAATAAATTTGCTTTCTCTCATGCACAGATTTATCCCATCTCGTCTTCAGTTATCATACTCTTCCCTCCTGCTCATGGTACACTGAAGCTTGTGGTGAGGCAGTTTCCCTGAAACAATTTTTCTTTGCCTCATGGAAGGCAAATCCAACTGAAGGCAATCTCAGTTCCTTCCACAAAATGAAATACAGGGATGACAGCTTATAGCTGGGCTAGGATTCAAACCCAGGCTCGCCAGCTCAGAGGTGAGCGTGCATACTTCCAGGCCATCCTGTCAACCCTGTGATTATCAGAGAGTAATTTGGCAAAACATTTAGATAACAGGCATGTAATATATTGTAATTTTTATGTGACAACCCTGGAATTTTGTTCTGAGGAGGTTGTGCCAAAGCGGATCATCCATGTAATAGTGTTTTAAAGTTCTCCAAAAAGTATGGTGGGAAGCAAAGCATGAAACTAGGAGGAAAGCTCACCTGTATCAAAAAAAGTTAACCTTACCTTGTTTCTCGATTTTTCTTGATATTGAGCCATACCTAAATTCACCTCCTTAATTGGTGTCATTGTAAGGTCAATCATGCAAAATAGTCTTTCAGGCATTATAACAATGCTAATCCTGGAAATTTGCCTGTATGCAAAATTGAATTAAGAAAGAGGTCATGTTGAGCTTGCAACTGCCAAAAAAAGGTATTTTTGCCATCACTAAAACACTCAGGATGACAAGACAGGTGAACTACAGTTATTTAGGTCTATTTCAGTGCAATTGTCAAAGGAAAAAAAATTCAATCGAAGAATTTTTAATAAGGCAACAGCAAGTGAGTTATAGCCAACACCATGGTTAATTTCCAAATTCCTGCTCTAACCTACAGGGGGCACTGCATCAGTGGCATAGCTGCGCCCTAGAAAATGATGGTACCTGCAGCCACATGCTGCATATGAAAAGGAAGACTAAAACAAGAAGACAAAACCTTAAACAATAACCTTCTCAAAATTGACAAGGTTTAGGCATAAAGCAGTCACGTGCATTGTTATGTACTGGTACAGAACTGTAACTGCAGACACAGCAGCCTCAGGCTTCAAGTCTGTAAGCAGATACTTTGCTCTTTTGAAAATGGCAGTCTGTATTATAGGCATTATACAGTTTGGTTTTTTTTAAGTTGGAGAAATTGCACATTTTCAATTTCTAATCTGACCTGCCCTTGTCAGGTCCTTTGTTCTCCACTGATGTGATGAAGTTTATTGAATGATGTTGTGATGCCATTCTTGTTTATATCACCTGCTCAATTCCTGTACCACCCAATGAAAAATCAATGACGAGTTGAGTGCAGAGCAGCAAAGGAGAGAAAAAAGGGAGATCGTGTGGTCATGGAATTTCAGGAGAGAGCCTACTGGATGGTGCATCGTCCTCCGGTTAGAATATCCCTCATGAGAAACACACACCACCATGTACGCTGACTTCAGGTTGAGTTTAATGATGTTTGTCGAAGGAAAGTCATGAAGAGTGCAACAACATTAAGTATTTCTTCAATAATCTAACAGTCAGAAGACATGTGTGTAATGCTTATTAATATTTGGTGAAGGGTACGGCCTTATTGCATTTGCTCTCACTCATGTGGGTTTGATTTCCATGACTGCTTAATGGAAATTTCAACAACTTCAGACCAAGGGGAGACCTATCCAGGATTGGTTCTTTGCTACAAAAATCTGTTGGGACTTGCTGTGAACACCCAGATGTTCCGTCAGGAGTATGGGGGCAACACCACCACCCATCTTTATTTGAAACTACACGACCCGTGAACCCATTGGTGGGTTCCTGTTGTGACAGCGGTTGATAAAAAAAAGTCATTTCAAAACAAAAAAAGATAGCTCCAGCGAACTATACCACTGAGGTTGTTTGCATTGATCAAATAATCCTGAAGAGTACTTGACTGGATTGGGAATTGATTTATTTAATGTTTTTTCATTGCCCAATTTGAATGAAACTTAATATTGTGCGTCAATGTAAAAAAAAACGGAGAAAAGTAAGTCGAAGAAATTATTGCGCGTAATCTTCTAAACATAATTTTATTTATTAATGAACACGGAAGTATGGCGATGTTTATTTTATGCATAAAAATAAATCATTCTTTGTCGATACTAAATGTTTGAGATTTGTTAATAAATCATTTCAAGGAAAAAAAAGATAGCTCCAAAATGGCTGTAAATTTTTGCGCTATTGTATACCATTTTGACTGTATTTCAGGAACATACATACATACATACAGCTCTGGAAAAATTAAGAGACCACTGCAAAATTATCAGTTTTTCTGGTTTTACTATTTATAGGTATGTGTTTGAGTAAAATGAACATTTTTGTTTTATTCTATAAACTACTGACAACATTTCTCCCAAATTCTGAATAAAAATATTGTCATTTAGAGCATTTATTTGTAGAAAATGACAACTGGTCAAAATAACAACAAAGATTCAGTGTTTTCAGACCTCAAATAATACAAACAAAACAAGTTCATATTCATTTTTAAACAACACAATACTAATGTTTTAACTTAGGAAGAGTTCAGAAATCAATATTTTGTGGAATAACCCTGATTTTCAATCACAGCTTTCATGCGTCTTGGCATGCCCTCCACCAGTCTTTCACATTGCTGTTGGGTGACTTTATGCCACTCTTGGCGCAAAAATTCAAGCAGCTCGGCTTTGTTTGATGGCTTGTGACCATCCATCTTCCTCTCGATCACATTCCAGAGGTTTTCAATGGGGTTCAGGTCTGGAAATTGGGCTGGCCATGACAGGGTCTTGATCTGATGGTCCTCCATCCACACCTTGATTGACCTGGCTGTGTGGCATGGAGCATTGTCCTGCTGGAAAAATCAATCCTCAGAGTTGGGGAATATTGTCAGAGCAGAAGGAAGCAAGTGTTTTTCCAGGACAACCTTGTACGTGGCTTGATTCATTAGTCCTTCTCAAAGACAAATCTGCCCGATTCCAGCCTTGCTGAAGCACCCCCAGATCATCACCGATCCTCCACCAAATTTCACAGGGGGTGCGAGAGACTGTGGCTTGTAGGCCTCTCCAGGTCTCCGTCTAACCATAAGACGACCAGGTGTTGGGCAAAGCTGAAAGTTGGACTCATCAGAGAAGATGACCTTACTCCAGTCCTCTACGGTCCAATCCTTATGGTCTTTTGCAAACCTCAGTCTGGCTCTTCTTTGCTTCTCATTGATGAAGGGCTTTTTTATAGTTTGCACAACTTCAGCCCTGCCCTTTGGAGCCCGTTTTGAATCGTCCTCGCTGTGCACTTCACCCCAGCTGCCGTTTGCCATTCTTTTTGTAGGTCACTTGATGTCATCCTCCGGTTGTTGAGTGACATTCGAATGAGTTGGCAGTCATCCCGGTCAGTGGAAAGTCGTTTTCGCCCTTTGCCAGTCTGTAGCTTTGCTGTCCCCAATGTCTGCTGCTTGACCTTGTTCTGTTGAACCGCTGTCTTTGAAATTTTAAGGATGGAAGCAACGTGACGCTCACTGTATCCCTCTGCCAGTAAAGCCAGAATTGAACCCTTCTTTTCCTCACTCAAACCTTTTCTTTTCAACTGTTTTGGCATGGCCAATAGTTATTTTTTTAAATTCCAATTCCAATTACTTTTGAGGTACTACTAGCACTGTTTTTGCCATCAAGCTGGTCCTATTGCAAGAGGATAGTGATGACCACAGCAGTGGTTTTTATACTTTTCCTTGTTAAATAAGATTCGGTTCAGGTGATCACCTAATCAGTACCTCACTAAGTAGAATGGGGTGTGCCTGTGTTGGAATTCAACAGACACTGGAATGGAATGGCTGCCATACGTGGAGAGATGCTGATTTTAATTTTTTTGGAGAGGGCTCTTTTTTTTTCCAGAGCTGTATATACAAGATGAGAGTTTTAGTAATATACTAGATGACCTGTGAACCAATTGGGTTCCCGTTGTGACAGCGGTTGATAAAAAAGTCATTTAAAAAAAAATAAAAAAGATAGCTCCAGCGAAATATACCACTGAGGTTGTTTACAATGATAAAATAATCCCGAAGAGTACTTGACTGAATCTGGAATTTATTTTTTAATTACTTTTTTCGTTGCCCGATTTGAAGGAAACTTGATATTGCGCGTCAATGTGAAAAAAATAACGGAGAAAAGAAAGTCGAAGAAATTATTGTGCGTAATATTCTAAACACAATTTTATTTATTAATAAACATGGAAGTATTCGATCAAAATGGCGATGTTTATTTTATGTTTCAAAATAAATCGTTCTTTGTCCATACTAAATGTTTGAGATTTTGAAATAAATCATTTCAAGAAAAAATAAAAGATAGCTCTAGCGAACTATACCGCTGAGGTTGTTAGCATTGATCAAATTCTCCCAAAGAGTACTTCACTGAATTGGGAATTGATCTTTTAATAATTTTTTTCATTGCCCGATTTGAATGAAACTTGATACTGCACACCACACAAAAATGGTGAGTAAGGTGGCCCCAAAAATTTTTCGTGATCCTGCACCACGATTTTGGCTGTATTTCAGGAACATACATACATACCTACAAACATGTATAAATACAAGATGAGAGTTTTAGTAATATATAGATAGATAGATATTTGAAACCGATTAGTGAAGAGTTTCCTTTCCCTGTATAGCTTCCCGTGAAAACATTTACATCTTTCACACTTCATTGGAATGCTCACTGTACCACAATACATCCAATGCACCATCACATTCTTGTGAATATATTTAAGATCATATGGTGCCTTTGGATAGAATAAGCCATTGTGTGCTGGTACCTTGGCTGAATTTCATAGCATTCTGGTCTGCAGCATTACTTGTCGTTGAATTCAGTTTTTTTTTGTATACATAGTCGGGTCTCATGGAAGAGCGAGTACGAGTACACTGAACAGATCAGGATAAAAGGAACAGTAGAGAGGGGGAAAACACCAACAGCAGAGCTGAAGGCCAAGATAGAGGGAGACTTGGACAAACAATGGGTGTGGGAAGGAATGTGGGGCTGGAGAGGATGCATGGGTGGACAAGATTGATACAGAAGGAAACTATCAGGAGGGAAAACTGAAAATTTGGAAGGAGGAGGGATTTGGGTGGTGTGAGGGGAGGGGGAATGGTTAATGAGGGTAGAAAAGATCATGGTTTTGGATTGGGGATGATCTGAGATGGTGGTGAACAGCTGTCTTAAAGACTTGGAGGGATGAATGAGATTGAAGAGCATGTGGAAGTTAGTTCCACAGGTGGAAAAAATGGGGAACAAATGAGTGGAGGTGAGCAGTGATCCTGGAATTAGGTAGTTTCATCAGAAGGGGTTCATGATGGACCATTTGTGCCCTGGAAACACCTGTGGGGTTGGGGGGGGGAGACAAAGCACAAAAAGAGCAGAGGGTGCAAGACCAGAAAGGAGGTGGTATAAGACAGAGACCACCGACTTGTCTGCGATGGTGAAGTGATAGGCCCATGAGCTAGCTTCATCACGGCAAATTTCAATAATCTTAAAGGCTTTGGTTTCCATGGCATCAAGCTTAGGGTTACCATAATTTAACTTTCAAACAAGTCTGGAGACGGCGATGGTTCACGAGCAATGTACACGGTTCGCCTTTTTTATTTTTTGACCTTCGAGGGTACGCCACGGGCAAACTGGCGGGAATCGGGAAAAACGTAAATGATGAAAGTTGTAGTACTCGAAGAGCATTAATTGCATACCAATTTTCATTCGAAACAGTTGAAAACCCTAGGAGCTCGATGCCCAATTTATTGATTTTTTTGACATTTTCTAAGTTCGTGACCTTGTGACCTTGAACTTGGAACGAAAATGAAAAATCGAGCTCCGTGGGGCTATGCAGGCGCCATTGGGACAACCAAATACCGAAAACCCCTGCCAGATTCGACAACCCCCCTCGGAGAAGATGTAACTTGAACCCAGCTATCTCCTAAAAACATGTTTTTTGGGCGTGGCTCCACCCATAATGGGCGCAGCATGCCCATTCTCCGGAAAACACAACTCGGTCATTATACAAACCTCGCACCCTAATTTTATCAAGATCGGATCAAAACCCAAGGAGCTATGCTCGGGACAGACAGACAGGCAGACAGACACACACCCATAACAAACATAGTAGTCACTGACTGACTCATGAACCAAAAAGAAGGCAATCCAGAGAAGAACACTCCAAAAAAAAAAAAAGAGGTCACTCTTTTCAAGAGTTTCCTCAATGTATTGAGCAATCATATTGGCAGTCTCATTAGGTGTGTTCTGGACCTCAATTAATTTTGACTGCACATCGCTGTTCTGCCATTCGAAATAGTGAATTATTACTGGAAATATTGTGCTTGTCCGAATCCACAAGATATTGTAAATCAATATAGCACCTTTATTTGCCAGAGAGATCTATGGACAAGCTCTGCATCTCATTCTTCTCGACCACTTCAAAAACATGGGAATTTTGTACTTAGTTCTGCAGTGAATTTACACTTTCGTTTTGGCATTGTAAAGAGTTCTTGAAGAAAATCAAACAAATGTGTATGGTACGTACTCAGAAAAGAATCGCAGACTGAGCAACTCTCACTGGACTCTCTCTCACTGTAAGGTTGGCCAGGAAGTGGATACATGTGTTGATGTTTGAGCACGTCCATTATGCCATGACATTGTACATAGTTGTATCAAACTCTCCTGGTCCAAACATTACATAACCTACAACTGCATTTTATCACCGTAAGAAAATATACAAAAATGGTTTAACCATTTAAATAAGGTAAAAAGTATCCAAAAAGATTTATCCCTTTGAAAATGCAAAAGCAAAACAAAAAAAAAAAATGGCAAAATCCTGGACATATTTAGATATTTTAAAAAACCTGGCCAGACGGAGATTTAAGGACCGAAAGGAGGACATCTCGAGCGAAAAAACAAGTATGGTGACCCCAGTCAAGCTGAGCAAGATGTGAGGGAGGGGAGCCATCCCAGAGTGGAGAGAAGGATGTCGCAAATGACTGAGGCAAAGGTTCCTATGGCTGCAACTGCAAGGTCACTTATAATGCAGTCAAGTGTCCTGTTTGAGATGGCACAATCCCTTCACATCGAGGTTGACTGTCCTCAGTCTGGAAAAGTGTTCATTCTTTTTACCACCAACAAAGATATATGTAGCCAAAAGTTTTTAACAAGTAAAATAACACAGAAATCTAAGTGACTAAAGATAGTTCATCCATTGTGTGACCTGATCAGTAAATAATCTTGGATCAGAGTACTTAGTTACGGCAAAATTGGTTTGAGGATAAAGACTACACTGAATAGTTTTGCCATTGTCATGACAAGAAGCACCTGCTCCCTACGGGAGTGGCCAAGGGGGCCATGTTATTATATTGTCACAGATCTGGGGTCTGGGGTTATCATGCGAGAGCTCAGCAGAACTTTACTCAACCTCTGGTCCTGAGGCTTCCAGCCACAGATAACTCTGGGATCTGATGGGTTGCTAGGTAACCATGGCCTCTGATTAGAAGCGCTGAGCTTAGTGGGGTTTTCGTTCCTTGGTTACCTATTACCTTACCGTTGGCACAGCAACCCTAATTAGGGGTCATGCCCTCAACAGCCACCCATCTATTTATCATGTATGGCCGAGCGAACCGTGGATGGCTGTTCACACAGCCAATAAGTGGGGCAAAACTTTCCGTCTTGAGCACAATGTTGATGAGCAAAAAAAAAAACTTGAGCATGATGTTAGACCAATGGAGGAAAGGACAAAAGTGAGCAGGCCAGAAATGTTGAACAGTTCAACCAGCACATTTATTCAACAAGCACAACAAGATTTATTCAATGAGCAATGGCAGTATTTACATTGGCAATCATGAACATGTATTTGCAGTCGATGGACAAAAATCACAATGAAAAGGCACAAGAGAACAGCCATTACTCTGAATGCTTATAGAGCCCACTTACATGGTATTAACACAGTCTATACACAGGCATGATGCAACATCAATCATTCTGGGGAAACAGATGCAAAGAAAGTAGATCGAGAGCCAGATGGAGCATGGGTATGGCTCCTGCCTCACCTTACATGGATGTGTGTCAGCTCGTACTGTGTACAGACTCATGCAGCTCGTGCCACGTGCAGACCCATGCAGCGTAAAAGTTCCCACTTGGTGGCTCTCGCGGTCTGAACAGGCAGCAGAGCTCAGGCTTAGCCAAAGGACTCGTGGTAGGAGAGATTTATGTACGAGAGCGATACAAATCAAAAGTCCCGGCACATGAGACAATTCAAGAGCATTCCTGGTATTTAAGATGAGTCAAGACGTCCCGGCAAATGAGACGAGTCAAGGTGTCCTGGCGAATGAGATGACTTGAGACGAGTCTAGATATCCCGGCAAATGAGATGAGATGAGACGAGAGCACTCCTGGCAGGCGCCATGTGGCGGATCGGAGCACCAAGAGACAAAACCTCCTGGCATACAGGGCGAATGGGGTAATCGAACATCAAGAGCTCCTGGCAGGCGAGACGAGTGGAGAATCAAAGTGCTCAGCTGATCGAGATGTGCGATGGATCACACACTTCTTTCATAAGAGCGTATGCCGATCTACGTCGAAAGGTGCATCGAATGTCTGCCGATCTTTGTGGAAAAGGCGCTCGGAATCTCTGGAGTGTGAAGAGTCCTGGCCTTTTTCCACGAACTTCATCCTCTCATTCTCTCAAATATCACAAACTTCATTCGGAGGTTTCCACATCCACTCTCGATGGAGGTCAAGCTGATCTGCCTTTTACCACCGCAGAGGGGAGAAGGGGTGTGGTTGCGGCTCCTGTCACTGCTCGTCTTGCAAGCTATCTTGCCTTCTCATTGGCCTCTGCCTGGCCTTATCATTGGAGGTTTGGTCCTGCAACCAAGTTACACCCAGAGCGAGCAGTTGTTGTTTTTTTTTTTTCCGGCCCAATGACGTCAGCTGAAGCATTTATGATCCTGCAGCTCAAATGGTCACCTTTGTTGTGTTTTAAATGAGAGTTGTGCAGGCAATGAAAAGAAAGGTCTATTTAGTTCCATGGTGTACAATCATCCGATTAAGAATCTTTTGTACGAGTTAACAGGTAATTTGGGTCCATTGTATTGAAGTTGATCACGCTAATCAGGTAATTTGTGATGTTCTGGTAGGGGGGTGGTTTAATATGTGGAATGGAAAAAGGGGGAGTGGGTAGGTTTTAAGGGCAAACAGGGATGGGTTATGAGGAGCTGCAGGGTTTGAAAGGCAACGAGCAGGATTGTGAGGAGTTACGGGGTTTTAAAGGTAAAGAGCAAGGGACTGCCAATGGATGGGCAGCTGGAGTTGAAGAGGGATAAAAATATGTATTGACAGGTGGAGGGATTAAAAATAAATTGAACATGCTAACTCACAACGCATCTCCCTCCCAAAATATTCCTCTCAACAAAAAGGCAAGGATCTGTCTCACATAAACAAATGAAATAGCCGTCTCAGGAAAATGCGACGCATCTGAATGCATGGGGGTCTTTTCCATAACCGCAACAATATTTATGATTATTAGTACCATAGCAGAGTACCCGTCCGATGAGTGATGTTGTTTCAAGCGTCCAACACATTCTTTTGACATATCACTTTATTTGGGTCGTATATAGACAACAGACTGCTGCCTCGATTGCTCCCAAAAATAAAATTAACCCGGGTTACGTATCTCAAGCAAAAAACATGCATACTGCTTATGTGCATATGTAATACATTGTGGTTACATAGCTCGGATAATTTAAATTGCACCCACCCTCCCCTCATGGAAGAAAATGTTAAGATGGCCAAAACATTTTTTTCCTAAACTTGTTGAAATCAAATGAGACTTGTACATGCGTAATTTCAAGGTGCCCTCATTAATCCTTGAAATTTTCAGCTTCCTTGGTCAAATCCTCTCGGAGGAGTAGATGAAACTTACAACATGCATACAACGTACTTTCCCTTCATTATAAAGAGTAGATTATCAGCAGAGTTCCAGGGCTGGATTTTAGAATTTGGCAAGAAGCATTGGCATGCGATAGCCTTCTCTTCTTGTAAAGGCACCGTGAGGCCTTTAATGCTTACAATAAAGTGTAGGTACGGTGACACGTGACAGCACAGACTTAAACTGAGACTAGACAAATTATGTTAACATACTAAACCTGTGCACTATTTTTTAGTTATTTTGTCATTACAAAGTTTGTTATGTAAACTAGAATATATTTTGACATTGTGAATCACAAACTTTAGATGAAGTCCTTCTGTAAATCGTTAGTTAGAGACAGACAGTGAAAGAAAGAATCATGAGTACAGATGAGAAACTGAAAATATTTATTTATGTCCAATGATGAGACCTCATGTATACACCTGGTACCCTTTGTTATACCATCATAGTTGCCAAAAGAAGATCCTGGTTCTTCTTGGGAAAACAGTACTGTCTATGTATAACCTTTTAAGATATTGTTATGCCTTTGGTGATGAAGGCAACCGTGGAATTATGTTTTCGGGTTGTCTACCTGAGCGTACGTACATGCGCATTTTCTCTGTTTTCTCTGCAAACGCTTATCCGATTGACCTGAAATTTTCACCATAGATGTGACTACTCATGCAGAATTTTTTTTTTAATAATAATTATGACGTACGTCATAGGTCACATGGGGTGGCAGCTGTGTTGAAAAAATGGAAAAACTTTGGATCTCTGTAGCTCCTAAACTGCAAGGTGGAAAAAATTGAAACTTGGCACCTGGCAACTGCTCTGCATGTGGAATAAGAGCTATTTGACTATGACATCATTGGTGAAGTGGTATCCCGGTCGAAATTAAACAAGTAGAATGCTGCATTCGATCAGCATGAAAATTTGTTAGGTTCATCTAGGGAAATATTTCAACACAGAAAAAATTATGTTGTCATCTGTCATGTGGTTTGGCAGCATATTGCTTCTTTTTTTTTTTTTCTCCAGAACCACTTTACAGATCAAAGTGAAACTGCACATAAATGATTGACCATCCATGCTGAATAACACTTGATAACTATGATGTCATAGGTCCCATGGTCTGGCAGCCATCTTGGATTTACCTTCAAACCTTCAAAAATCTTCTTCTCCAGAAGAGCTGGACAGATTGAGGGGAAACTTCACAGATATGTTCCCCATGACTTGAGGATATTAGGATGATAAAGAATAATTGATGTCACGTGGTTTGGCGGCCATATTGGATTGAATTGAAGAAAAATATTAAATAATGTTTTCTCTGGAACCGCTTTCCTGATCAATGCAAAATTTACCAAGTATCAAACCATATATTTGCATACAGTGTGGAAATGATGACGTCATCAGTCACGTGGTGTGGCAGCTACGTGGGATAGAAAAATTAACCTTATCCAATCAAAATGAAACTTCACACACGTGATCCTCCATCAAGTCTTGGGCAGAGTCCAAATTTTGAATGCCATTGGTTACGTAATTCAGTCGCCATGTTAGTTTGAAAACCGGTAATTTTAAAACATTTTTCTCCAAAACCACTTAATATATCAATATGAAACATGTTGCGTTGCATGGAGCAAGAGCAGTGAATCACAACTGCAAAGTTTTGCATCAATCGCTATAGCGGTTTTTGAAATATAATTTTTAAAATATTTTCCTTGATATAATATATTAAAACCAATGTGGCTGACACATCATGTGACTGATGAGATCATTGTTCTGTATGTTTTTGATCAGCATGTATTATTGTATAATTGTGTTTTTTCCAGCTTGGGATGGTGAATTCCTTGGAGTATGGTGTGGATAAAGTTGTGGATCCAAACTCCACCCAGGTATTGTGCCTTTGGCTGGGGAAATAGTAGTGATTTATCACAATTGTATTCAGATTCTATTGCCATTTCTCATAAGGTCATTTCTCATTTGCCACATACGTTTTATTCAGTGCAAGTATCGGTCTATCCTTTTTCTCCCATCGCTGACATACATCAAGGAAACACAGTATCAGTTGCTCAGAAAAGGCATACATTGGCAAGAGGGGAGCTGACTTGACTCCTCTCAGGTGATGCCTCAGGTCACAATCTGCTGTTCACCACACAATACAAGTTGATGTTGGGAACAACTTGCATTGAACCACCAAGCACAGATCCATATGAGACACATCAAGTCATAGATGGCTCATTTATGCTAACACATAAGTGGTTCAATGACGCCAAAGAGGTATCTCCTCGATGGAGCACCTATAGCTATACTTTAGATGACGTGGACATTCAAGCTTCTTTCCCAACCCACCCTCTCGGCCAAGGTCATGAAAGAAATGTTATCAAAATGTTTTTTCTGTGGTTGTGAAGCTATGAAATGGTGGAAGTGTCTTTCATGGGTTGGGAAACATATTATGAACAGATTTGGATATTGGGCCATCTCAAATTCAGCCGCTGATGGCTGTGGCAGCCATTTTCCACTGCCATCAAAAAATTTGAGATGGCCCAATATCCAAATCTGTTCATAATATGATTGGCTACAAGTGTGCCAAATTTGGTGCTTTCCTCACAAAATGCACAATTGTTATGCTATATTTAGCTAAGTTGCCCCACTACTTCATCATTCCTTCAAATGATTATGCATAAAACACCATTACCATTGCCATCAAATTCTGTATCCCATTCTCCACCAAAATAACTTCGCATATGATAGAAAATATTTTCCTTTCAAATTGTTCAAACTTCGTGAAAGTATAAGGATCTTGCAAGATTACAGTTGCACTCAACATATGAAAAATATATATGAAAAGTGAGAAACTTAGATGTCATGTCATTCCAAGGAACAAGCTCTTCCAAATGACTCTTGTACAAACGCTTTTCTCCCGCATCGGAAGGCCTTATTGGTGATTGTGCTGAGTCACCTTGGATGCAAACGATGCAGTGCAAAAGCGGGCCTCAATTGGTTTAGCGCAAAAATAAAGCCAGCTTTTCAGGCTGATATTCACTCGAAGTCCACAACTGAGGAGAAACAGTGCATCAGTTAGAGCTGTGCATAAAATACATTGCATCCCAATAGAGAAAACACTGCATCCCAACATTGTGTACACTGCATCACAATATAGTATACACTGCCTTAGGATATATTGCATCCCAATATATTATATACTGCATCACAATAGAGTATACATTGCATCTCATTATAGAATATACTGCATCTCAATATAGCATATACTGCATCATGATATAGGAGACACTGCATCACAAAATAGTATACACTGCATCCCAATATAGTTTACACTGCATCCCAATATAGTTTACACTGCATCGCAATATAGCGTACACTGCATCACAATATAGTACATACTGTATCACAATATATAATACACTGCATCCCAATATAGTATATATGCATCACGATAAAGTATACACTGCATCCCAATATAATATACACTGCATCTCAATATAGTATACGCTGCATCACGATATAGTATACGCTGCATCACAACATAGTATACACTGCATCACAATATAGTATACACTGCATCACGATATAGGATACGCTGCACCACAATATAGTATACAATGCATCACAATATAGTATATATTGCATCTCGATATAGTATACACTGCATCACGATATAGGATACACTGCATCCCAATATAGTATCCACTGCATCCCAATATAGTATCCACTGCATCATGATTTAGGATATATTATATACTGCATCACAATAGAGTATACATTGCATTCCAATATAGTATACACCACATCCCAATATAGTATACATTGCATCCAAATATACTACATCTCAATATAGTATACACTGCATCACGATATAAGATACACTGCATCATGATATAGGATATATTGCATCCCAATATATTATATAGTGTATCACAATAGAGTATACATTGCATCCCAATATAGTATATACTGCATCTCAATATAGTATACACTGCATCATGATAAAGGAAACAATGCAACCCAATATAGTATACACTGCATCACAATATAGGATGCACTGCAACCCAAAATAGTCCACACATCTCAATATAGCATACACTGCATCCCAATATGGTATACACTGCATCACGATATAGGATGCAATGCATCATATCGGATATATTGCATCCCAATATATTATATACTGTATCACAATAGAGTATACATTGCATCCCAATATAGTATACATTGCATCCAAATATAGTATATACTGCATCTCAATATAGTATACACTGCATCACAATATAGGATGCACTGCATCATGATAAAGGAAACAATGCATCCCAATATAGGATGCACTGCAACCAAAAATAGTCCACACGATATCTCAATATAGCATACACTGCATCCCAATATAGTATACTCTGCATCCCAATATAGTATGCACTGCATCACGATAAAGGATGCACTGCATCCTAATATAGTATACACTGCATCCCAATATAGTATGCACTGCATCACGATAAAGGATGCACTGCATCCTAATATAGTATACACTGCATCACAATATGGGGTACACTGCATCCCAATATAGTATACACTGCATCACAATAGAGTATAATCGCGATACCCGTGCACATGCACGGGATAGCAGGACAACATAGCTGGTAGGAGACGACAGAGCATACACGGGGAATGACAAAATACGCATTGTGCAAAATGCAAGTGGAACTATGGAACGCCAAGACTTCCCAAACATTGTCGCATGTCCGCGAAGTGCCACAGCAATTTCAGAGGGATCGTGTGACGGCGAGCCGAGTTTTTAATATGCAAGCTTGGTATTACAAGAGATACTGTTTCACAATATGGTATACACTGCATCAAAATATAGTATTCACTGCATCACAATATAGCGTACACTGCATCCCAATATTCTATCCATTGCATCCCAATATTCTTTCCACGGCATCACAATATTCTATGCACTGCATCAAATATAGTCTACACTGCACAAAATGTCATATATACTGCATCCCAATATAGTACACACTGCATCATGATGTAGGATACAGAATCGCAATATATAATACACTGCATCGCAATATATAATACACCGCACCGGAAGATGGCTTACACCGCACCGGAAGATGGCTTACACCGCACCCCAAGATAGCTTGCACCGCACCCCAAGAGAGCTTGCACCGCACCCCAAGATAGCTTACACCGCACCCCAAGACAGCTTACACCGCACCCCAAGACAGCTTACACCGCACCCCAAGATAGCTTACACCGCACCCCAAGATAGCTTACACCGCATCCCAAGATAGCTTACACCGCATCCCACGATAGTTTACACTGCATCACAACGTAGTTTACACTGCATCCCGATATGGTATACACTGCATCATGATATAGTATACACTGCATCATGATATAGTATACACTGCATCCCAATACATTATATACTGCATCACAATAGAGTATACATTGCATCCTAATATAGTATACACTACATCCCAATATAGTATATACTGAATCACAATGGAGTATACACTGCATCACAATATAGTATACACTGCATTATGATATAGGATATATTGCATCCCAATATATTATACACTGCATCACAAAATAGTATACACTGCATCACAAAATAGTATACACTGCATCCCGATATAGGACACACTGCATCCCAATATCGTTTACACTGCATCGCAATATAGCGTACACTGCATCACAATATATTACATACTGTATCACAATATATAATACACTGCATCACAATATAGTATACACTGCATCCCAATATAATATACACTATCATGATATAGTATATATGCATCACAATGTAGTGTACACTGCATCCCAATAATATGCGCTGCATCACGATATAGTATACGCTGCATCACAATATAGTATACAATGCATCACAATATAGTATACACTGCATCACGAAATAGGATACGCTGCATCATGATATAATATACACTGCATCACAATATAGTATACATTGCACCACAATATAGTATACAATGCATCACAATATAGTTTACACTGCATCCCAATATAGTAAACACTGCATCATCATAAAGGATACACTGCAACCCAATATAGTACACACTGCATCCCAATATAGTATATACTGCATCACAATATAGTATACACTGCATCCCAATATAGTATCCACTACATCCCAATATAGTATCCACTGCATCACAATATAGCATACATTATCCCAATATAGTATACACTGCATCATGATTTAGGATATATTGCATCCCAATATATTATATACTGCATCACAATAGAGTATACATTGCATCCCAACATAGTATACACTACATCCCAATATAGTATACATTGCATCCAAATATAGTGCATACTGCATCTCGATATAGTATACACTGCATCACGATATAGGATATATTGCATCCCAATATAGGATGCAATGCAACCCAAAACAGTCCACACTGCATCTCAATATGGCATACACTGCATCCCAATATAGTTTTCTCTGCATCCCAATATAGGATGCACCGCATCATGATATAGGATATATTGCATCCCAATATATTACATACTGTATCACAATAGAGGATACATTGCATCCCAATATAGTATACACTACATCCCAATATAATATACATTGCATCCAAATATAGTATATACTGCTTCTCAATATAGTAAACACTGCATCACGATATAGGATGCACTGCATCATGATAAAGGAAACAATGCAACCCAATATAGTATACACTGCATCACAATATAGGATGCACTGCAACCCAAAATAGTCCACACTCCATCTCAATATAGCATACACTGCATCCCAATATAGTATAATCTGCATCCCAATATAGTATACACTGCATCACAATATAGGATGCACTGCATCCTAATATAGTATACACTGCATCACAATATGGGGTACACTGCATCAAAATATAGAATAATCGCGATACCCGTGCACATGCACGGGATAGCAGGACAACATAGCTGGTAGGAGCCGACAGACCATACACGGGGATGACAAAAATACGCATTGTGCAAAATGCAAGTGGTACTACGGAACGCCAAGACTTCCCAAACATTGTCACATGTCCGCTAAGTGCCACAGCAATTTCAGAGGGATCGTGTGACGGCGAGCCGAGTTTTTAATATGCAAGCTTGGTATTACAAGAGATACTGTTTCACAATATGGTATACACTGCATCAAAATATAGTATATACAGTATCACAATATGTTATACACTGCATCACAATATAGCATACACTGCATCCCAATTTTGTATACACTGCATCACAATATTCTATCCATTGCATCGCAATATTCTTTCCATTGCATCACAATATATTATGCCCTGTATCACAATATAGTCGATACTGCATCTCAATGTAGCATACACTGCATCACAATAAAGTAAACACTGCATCCCAATATAGTATCCATTGCATCCCAATATTCTATCCATTGCATCGTAATATTCTTTCCACGGCATCACAATATATTATACACTGTATCACAATATAGCATACACTGCATCACAATAAAGTAAACACTGCATCCCAATATAGTATCCATTGCATCCCAATATAGTATCCATTGCATCGCAACATTCTTTCCACGGCATCGCAATATTATATCCACTGCATCAAATATGGTATTATATACACTGCATTCCAATATAGTCTACACTGCACAAAATGTCATATATACTGCATCCCAATATAGTATACACTGCATCCCAATATAGGATACACACTGAATCTCAATATAGTACACACTGAATCCCAATATAATACCCACTGCATCATGATGTGGGATACTGCATCACAATACAGGATCCACTGCATCCCAATCTAGTATACACTGCATCCCAATATAGCTTACACTGCATCGCAATATAGCATACACTGCATCCCAATATAGTTGACACTGCATCCCAACATAGTTTACACTGCATCCCAATATAATATACACTGCATCATGATATAGTATATATGCATCACAATATCATATACACTGACTCACAATATAGTATACACTGCATCCCAATATAGTATACACTGCATCCCAAAATAGTATACACTGCATCTCAATATCATATACACTGCATCTCAATATAGTATACACTGCATCACAACATAGTATACAATGCACCACAATATAGTATACAATGCATCACAATATAGTAAACACTGCATCATGATAAAGGATACACTGCAACCCAATATAGAATATACTGCATCTCAATATAGTATATACTGCATCTCAATATAGTATATACTGCATCCCAATATAGTATACTCTGCATCACAATATAGTTTACACTGCATCCCAATATAGTATACACTGCATCACAATATAGGATGCACTGCATCACAATATAGGATGCACTGCAACCCAAAATAGTCCACACGACATCTCAATATAGCATACACTGCATCCCAATATAGTATACTCTGCATCATGATATAGGATGCACTGCATCATGATATAGGATATATTGCATCCCAATATATTATATACTGCATCACAATAGAGCATACATTGCATCCCAATATAGTATATACTGCTTCTCAATATCGTATATACTGCATCTCAATAAAGTATACACTGCATCACGATATAGGATGCACTGCATCATGATAAAGGAAACAATGCAACCCAATATAGTATACACAGCATCACAATATAGGATGCACTGCAACCCAAAATAGTCCACACTACATCTCAATATAGCATACACTGCATCCCAATATAGTATACACTGCATCACGATATAGGATGCACTGCATCCTAATATAGTATACACTGCATCACAATATGGGGTACACAGCATCCCAATATAGGATACACTGCATCAAAATATAGTATAATCGCGATACCCGTGCACATGCACAGGATAGCAGGACAACATAGCTGGTAGGAGACGAGTGACCATACACGGGGAATGACAAAAATACGCATTGTGCAAAATGCAAGTGGTACTATGGAACGCCAAGACTTCCCAAATATTGTCGCATGTCCGCTAAGTGCCACAGCAATTTCAGAGGGATCGTGTGACGGCGAGCCGAGTTGTTAATATACAAGCTTGGTATTACAAGAGATACTGTTTCACAATATGGTATAGACTGCATCACAATATAGTATATACTGCATCCCAATATTCTATCCATTGCATCGCAATATTCTTTCCATTGCATCGCAATATTCTTTCCACGGCATCACAATATATTATGCACTGTATCACATTATAGTCGATACTGCATCTCAATATAGCAAACACTGCATCCCAATAAAGTAAACACTGCATCCCAATATAGTATCCATTGCATCCCAATTTTCTATCCATTGCATCGCAATATTCTTTCCACGGCATCACAATATATTATGCACTGTATCACAATATATTAGACACTGCATCACAATATAGTCGACACTTCATTCCAATATAGTATACACTGCATCACAATATAGGATACACACTGCATCCCAATATTGTACACACTGAATCTCAATATAGTACACACTGAATCCCAATATAGTACCCACTGCATCACAATATAGTATACACTGCATTATGATATAGGATATATTGCATCCCAATATAGTATACACTGCATCCCAATATAGTATACACGGCATCCCAATATAGTATACACTGCATCCCAATATAGTTTACACTGCATCCCAATGTAGTCGATACTGCATCCCAATATAGTCGACACTGCATCCCAACATAGTTTACACTGCATCCCAATATAATATATATGCATCACAATATCGTATACACTGATTCACAATATAGTATACACTGCATCCCAAAAAAGTATACACTGCATCCCAAAATAGTATACACTGCATCTCAATATAGTATACACTGCATCAAAATATAGTATAATCGCGATACCCGTGCAAATGCACGGGATAGCAGGACAACATAGCTGGTAGGAGACGACAGACCATACACGGGAAATGACAAAAATACGCATTGTGCAAAATGCAAGTGGTACGATGGAACGCCAAGACTTCCCAAACATTGTCGCATGTCCGCTAAGTGGCACAGCAATTTAAGAGTGATCGTGTGACGGCGAGCCGAGTTTTTAATATGCAAGCTTGGTATTACAAGAGATACTGTTTCACAATATGGTATGCACTG
The DNA here is from genome assembly GCA_024346535.1 of Eptatretus burgeri. Lineage (NCBI taxonomy): Eukaryota > Metazoa > Chordata > Myxini > Myxiniformes > Myxinidae > Eptatretus > Eptatretus burgeri. The sequence continues at coordinate 31,071 of BROF01006777.1, forward strand.
CATCACAATATAGTATTCACTGCATCACAATATAGTGTGCACTGTATCACAATATATTATACACTGCATCACAATTTTGTATACACAGCATCACAATATAGTATATACCGCATCCCAATATGGTATCCACTGCATCCCAATATTCTTTCCATTCCATCGCAATATTCTTTCCACGGCATCACAATATATTATGCACTGTATCACAATATAGGCGATACTGCATCTCAATATGGCATACACTGCATCACAATATAGTATCCATTGCATCGCAATATTCTTTCCACGGCATCACAATATCCTATCCACTGCATCAAATATGGTATACACTGCATTCCAATATAGTCTACACTGCACAAAATGTCATATATACTGCATCCCAATATAGTATACACTGCATCACAATATAGTATACACTGCATCCCAATATAGTATACAAGGCATCCGAATATAGCATACACTGCATCCCAATATAGCGTACATTGCATCACAATATAGCATATACTGTATCAATATATAATACATTGCATCACAATATAGTATACACTGCATCCCAATATAGTTTACACTGCATCCCAATGTAGTCGACACTGCATCCCAATGTAGTAGACACTATATCCCAATGTAGTCGACACTGCATCCCAACATAGTCTACACTGCATCCCAACATAGTCTACTCTGCATCCCAATAAAATATACACTGCATCATGATATAGTATATATGCATCACAATATAGTATACACTGCATCCCAATATAGTATACACTGCATCACGATATAGGATACGCTGCATCACAACATAGTATACAATGCATCACAATATAGTATACAATGTATCACAATATAGTTTACACTGCATCCCAATAAAGGATACACTGCAACCCAATATAGTACACACTGCATCCCAATATAGAATATACTGCATCTCAATATAGTATATACTGCATCACGATATAGTATAGACTGCATCCCAATATAGTATCCACTGCATCCCAATATAGTATCCACTGCATCCCAATATAGTATCCACTGCATCACAATATTGTATACACTGCATCACGATGTAGGATGCACTGCAACCCAAAATAGTCCACACTACATCTCAATATAGCACACACTGCATCCCAATATAGTATACTCTGCATCACAATATAGTATACACTGCATCCCAATATAGGATGCACTGCAAACCAAAATAGTCCACACGACATCTCAATATAGCACACACTGCATCCCAATATAGTATACTCTGCATCCTGATATAGGATGCACTGCATCATGATATAGGATGCACTGCATCCCCATATATTATATACTGCATCACAATAGAGTATACATTGCATCCCAATATAGTATACATTACATCCCAATATAATATACATTGCATCCAAATATAGTATATACTGCTTCTCAATATAGTATACACTGCATCACGATATAGGAAACAATGCAACCCAATATAGTATACACTGCATCACAATATAGGATGCACTGTAACCCAAAATAGTCCACACTACATCTCAATATAGCACACACTGCATCCCAATATAGTATACTCTGCATCACAATATAGCATACACTGCATCCCAATATAGTATACACTGCATCACAATATAGGATGCACTGCAAACCAAAATAGTCCACACGACATCTCAATATAGCACACACTGCATCCCAATATAGCACACACTGCATCCCAATATAGTATACTCTGCATCACAATATAGCACACACTGCATCCCAATATAGTATACTCTGCATCCTGATATAGGATG
>BROF01006778.1:0-15133 GCA_024346535.1 Eptatretus burgeri
TATATATATATATAATCAATCACTGTAGCAATGGACCTCGTTGATCTATTAAGGGTAAACAAAAGTTGCTGTGAATTGAATCGAGATAATATAGTAAGTTGAGGTACTTACATAATAATGAAGGAGTGTCTATGTTATTATCGACATTATGTTATTATCTATGTTATTATCGATATTAAATTGATCGACAGATTGGTCAATATTATATTAGGAATCACAAGTTAACTGTAATGGAAAATCAATATATGATGGAAATCAGCATGGTATTTACATAAGCATAATGCAGAATGCCTGAAAGAATGGCTGGACCAACAGCAATTATGAAATCAATTCATGGAATTCGGAATTGTACCATGTATTGTAATTGTATTGCTCTCACTGATTATAAGCTGGTACTGGCCTGACTGTAATTTAAGTAAAATGCTTCCATATTTTGTGGAAAGGCAAACAAAAGGATAAGCAAGAATCATGCCGAGTGCAGACGGCATTAGCATGTGAAATGAATGTTAAATTGATCAGTGTAAGAATTATATTATTGAAAATAGTGCAATGATGCTACAAGCCAATTAAAGTATTACCTATTTTATTTGTTTTCTGATTAATTGGACAGGTGCGTGATTTTTGATTAAGTGGTACTTCTTGTACATTTACTTAAGTAAATTGAGGTATTTCTAACACTGACTTGACCATCTTTCCTCAGCACGGAAGTGCTAAGTTAGCTGGAAATAAATAAATAAATAAATAATGGCAGTTGCTCTGGAACTGCTTGTGAATGAAACTGTGGATTGTTTAGCAGATATGAATGTTTAAATGATTGCAAATGTTAAAAAAAATTGTTGATTGCAAATTGGAACCCCGATAAATACTGCTGCCCTTTCAATATGGAAATAGCAAATGAGATGATTGTTTTTGAGTGTACATACAACTGAGATTTCTTTTATATTTTTGCATGTGTTTAGGTGTGAAAAAAAAGGAAAGGGTAAAAACTTTGATATCACATTTAATGTACGTTAGATGCTTAACCTTGATTTTGTTTGTTTTGGAGTGTTGAGAGCAGTTGAACTATGCAGTATACGATTTTATCTAATGAAGCTTTGGAACAACTTCCACCAAAAGATTGGATGATGGGAAGAACCCAGATTTTGGTGATTGGGCATTCAACACGTGATCATGACATTACGAATCAGACAAACTAACCCCATTCTTGAGGAGATAAGATGAGCATGTTAAAGAAAGAAAAAGAGAGAGAAAAAAGAAAAAAACCCACTGACAAGAGAAGGTTGGACATATCAAACCATAGCAAGGCAAAGACTTAACGTCGCAAACTGGTGCCTGCCTGGGTGGGAACGACCCCAACCACACTTGCAAATTGCTGCTCTGCAGATGCATTGTGAACTTGCCGTGGTTGCACAATGCACAATGAAGGCCCTGAAGATACATACAGCGAGTCATCTGCAATGTGTGTTCAATGGTGTGGGTGGGGCTCGTGCAGCCATTGTGGCTGCCTTTAACGTGCACAGCTCGCTTGGTGAATCAAACCTGATTGCACGAACTGCTGCTACGAGGCCCCAAACTCTCCTGGGGCTGGATCTCTGGGTCACATATTGAGTCCTTTTCGTCTCCTTCAACCCAGTGTCATCTGCAACCCAGTTTCGGGCCCAAGCTCACACCTGCCAAGAGCTTCCTTTCTCTGCAGCTCAAGGAGCGCCTCGACTGTGTTTCCCGTTGGGTGCTGTTGGAAATATTTTGACAGATTATGACAAAGCTTGGTTGATGAGTTGATGAGGTGAAAAGAACAAACTGATTCGATTTTTTTTAAGGGCCGGATACAGATCCGGCCTATCAGTGGGATACAAAATGTAAACTGTTCAGCCTGGTGGAAGTATCGCTCTTGTGAGTGTCATTCTCGTTCATGATGGGATCTCTTGCAGATTTTGGTGCAAGTTTTAGAGGTTTTAAAAAAGATTTCCCAATAATCCAATTGTTTGGCGGTTCCCATCCTGCTGTGCACAATTTAGACCAGTGTTAAACATTAATGACGAATTAATGACTAAAACATTGTACGATCCTACAAGTTGTACGAACACATGTCCAAATACAGCAAAATGTAGGATACAAAATAGCAGAAAGAAAATGTAAACATCAATAGACAGTGGAAGGGGTAGAGTAGTTTGACAGTGGAAAAGTGGAATGTTGAGAAAAATGACATTGAGGAGGCACTACATTAATATTTGGCACACTTTTAATGGTGAGGGAGATCAGATGCAGAACACAGACAGGAAGGTGTGGTGGTAAACAGTGTGCAGACATCGTGTGAAGCAAGGATTTCTGCCACTAGGCCGACATGGTGAGGTGCACAGCAGTGCTCGCAGGGCCATTTCCAAAGTACTTTGACATTAAGTCATTCATGCCAGGCTTGCTCTGAAGGGGTTGAATGTGGCACAAAGCAACAACAGCAATGAAACAAAGGCACATCAAGCCGAACGTCCGATCTACTTGGAAGCATTTGACGATAATTTTTCAAAAAAAAAAAAAAATGTGCAAGGTTCTCCAACAGAAACTGCTGTTGTATTTTTTCCTCAACATCAACAGCAGCTAAATAAATAAAAATTCCAACAAGTGTGAATACTGTAATTGCCCTTTGACTTTCCTGTACTTGCTTCAAAGCTTCAAAATCAAAGGCAAGCTTCAAGATTGAAAAAAAAAAAAAAATCAGAGGAGACACTTAAACATTCTGGATGACCAAATTCCTTCATATCATGGAGTAGAGTAACTGTAGGTTTCTCTTTCTCCAGAATGCTCAAGCATGCAATCAACTGCTCACGAAAAAGTGAAAAACCAATGTAGCGTTTCTGGCAACACAAACACATTATTATAAAGTGAAGATATAATTCCGAGTCAATAGAATGTCAACTCTTGCTTCGGTGGTCGTATGGCAGCTTAGCTGCAGGGGTAGCTATTATTTCTTGAAGTGCAACTGTGTCGCTGATGCAGTGCCCCTCTACCAGTACACACACTGGAACTGGTACTCATTTCGCCGACCTCGGAAGGATGATAGGCTGAGTCAACCCCCTGGTGTATTAATTCAGAGAGAGACAGAGACAGAGACACACTGAGAGACACACTGAGACACACACTGAGACACTGCACAGTGGCAATTCTTTTCTTCGTCCTTCTCCCCTCCCCCCTCCGCCCAACCCTATCGCCTCCCACCTCCACAATGTTAACCATTACACACCCCATCCCTCCAGTAAGCCCCTCGACTTTTCCTTTCTTTTTTCAGGCTCACCGTCCCCACACCATCCACCACAAAGGAATAATAATCGAATATATAAAGAAGAAAGTATGTTTGTGACTTGCAAAATCGAAGATTTTTCATCAAGTATATTGGTCAGTCGATTTTGTTATTGGGTGGTCGATCTAGTCGAAAAAAAATAAAAGAGATTTTTTTTCTACCCTTATTATCAGTATTTCCGTCGATATGTTGGGTAGTCGATCTAGTCAAAAAAATAAATTTGAAATTTTTTTTCTACCCTTATTATCAGTATTTCCATCGATTTGTCTGTCTGTCTGTCTGTGCTTGTTGGGTAGTTGATCTAGTCGAAAAAAAAAAGATTTTTTTTCTACCCTTATTATCAGTATTTCCGTCGATATGTTGGGTAGTCGATCTAGTCAAAAAAATTAATTTGAGATTTTTTTTCTACCCTTATTATCAGTATTTCCATCGATTTGTCTGTCTGTCTGTGCTTGTTGGGTAGTTGATCTAGTCGAAAAATAAAAGAGATTTTTTTTCTACCCTTATTATCAGTATTTCCGTCGATATGTTGGGTAGTCGATCTAGTCAAAAAAAAATTTTGAGATTTTTTTTTCTACTACCCTTATTATCTAATCAGTATTTCCGTCGATATGTTTGTCTGTGTCTGTGCTTGTTGGGTAGTTGATCTAGTCGAAAAAAATCTCAAAAAAAACATTTATGAGATTTTTTTTCTACCCTTATTGGCTGCTCTTAGAGCACCCTTATTCTGGACATTTCCATCTGTCTGTCTGTCCGCGAAACTTTGGTCAAGTTTCATGTATATCTGACTCATAGTCTCTGAGATATAACGAACTTCGTTTTTTTATTGTTTTCGACCATGGTTCATTCAAAGTCTATCTTCTCCAACAGTTTTCATAGGATCCGGCTGGAAATTTTTGACAATATGGCTGAATGTACTGCCCACAGTCGCACATGGCCCGATTTTTGATTTTCGAAAAAATAAATTTTTTATGATTTTTAAAAAATTTCAAAGTCCCGTTGCTAGGCAACGGTGGTGTCCATAGCAACGGTTTTCATTTGCACACAACTGGGTCATGGTATGAACCTACCAACCACGTTTCATCGAAATCGCCATTGTATTAACGGAGCACTGGACCGAACAGAGGGACAGACAGACAGACAAACATTTTCTTCTTCTTCTTCTTCTTCTTCTTCTTCTTCTTCTTCTTCTTCTTCTTCCGGCTGCTCCCGTTAGGGGTCGCCACAGCGGATCATTGATCCGCATAGTGATTTGGCACATGTTTTACACCGGATGCCCTTCCTGACGCAACCCTGGTCGCCTCTTATGACACAGGGATATGGTTCACCTATTTTAACCGGGGTATACACCGGCCCAGTATACTGGTACTCATTCCGCCGACCTCGGAAGGATGACAGGCTGAGTCAACCCCATGGTGTATTAATTCAGTGGCCCAACGGGGCTTGAACTCAGGACCTTTTGGATCCCAAGCCGCTGCCTTAACCACTGCGCCAACACCAGGCATAACAGACAGACAAACATATCGACGGAAAAAGCGATTAGGGTAGAACAAATTTTTTTGAAACATTTTTTTTTCGACTAGATCGACTACCCAACAGACAAACATATCGACGGAAATACTGACAATAAGGGTAGATCAAAAAAAAAATTTTTTTTTCGACTGGATCGACTACCCAACAGACAAACATATCGACGGAAATACTGATAACAAGCTGATAACGGTAGGCGACATGGCTGCTCGCTCTAGATGGAAAGCTGGCTGACACGACTAGCCGATATTCATGTAGATGCTATCAATCAATTTAGCACAATAAATATGATTATCACAGCCCTCTTAATTTGCGCCCAGAAACCCGCCTTGTGAAATTTCAGGCATGTTTCCAAAGAGACTCTAACAAATGGCAGCCCTGGTAATTCCATTTATCTCTTCGCTAAAGATTTTATTTTTTTATATGATGCTGTAAGACATTCTCCTTGGGCACAAAAAAACAGGTCCCTCGGAGGTCCAGTTTCGGAGGTATTGTTTTTTTGTACATTCCACAATAAGTGTACGATGTACGATAAAGTATTTTAGCTGTTGCTAAGCAACGGTAGCTGTTGCTAAGCAACAAGGTGTGCAAAGTAACCATTCATTTTTGTGTACATTAAGCCACATTGTACACATTTCACCCAAGTTTCATCAAAATCAGACTCCTTCTCTTAGAGATATTCGCAATTAACCGTTTCTGAAACGTTCGACATGTACTCGCCCAAAACCAATCTCCTCTTACAAATATTTTTTGTTTGGGCTGCAAATTGGCATGAAGGGAGCAAGATAGATTGCGCACAGAACTCTAAGCTTCGATTTTTCGATTTCTTTTTTATTTTTTTCGATTTTTTGACCACTTTAAATGGCCGTTGCTATGCCGTTGCTGGGGCCCGGGGTCCCATATTCGAAAGCACACGATTCCCAGAAATATTGGTCCTACCGACCAAATTTCATTGGAATCGGTTGAGTGGTTTAGCCCCTAGACTTGACCAAAGTTTCGCGGACAGACAGACAGATGGAAATGTCCAGAATAAGGGTGCTCTAAGAGCAGCCAACTCTAGCGAGCAGCCAATTAAATGCTACCTCAAAAATATACAATATATAATATTTGATTATAATATTTTAAAATTATTCATGAATTGAAACATTTCTTATTAGTTATTTATTTATTTCTTGGCTGCTCTGAGAGCACCCTTATTCTGGACATTTCCATCTGTCTGTCTGTCCGCGAAACTTTGGTCAAGCTTCGGGGCTAAACCACTGAACCGATTCCAATGAAATTTGGTAGGTAGGACTAATATTTCTGGGAATCGTGTGCTTTCGAATATGGGACACCGGGCCCAAGCAACGGCCCTTTAAAGTGGTCAAAGAATCAAAAAAAAAAATCGAAAAATCGAAGCTTAGAGTTCTGTATGCAATCTATCCAGCTCCCTTCATGCCAATTTGCAGCCCCAACAAAAAATATTTGTAGGAGGAGATAGGTTTTGGGCGAGAACATGTCGAACATTTCAGAAACGGTTAATTGCGAATATCTCTAAGAGTAGGAGTCTGATTTTGATGAAACTTGGGTGAAATGTGTACAATGTGGCTTAATGTACACAAAAATGAATGGTTGCTATGCACACCTCCGTTGCTAAGCAACCGCTAAAATACTTTATCGTACATCGAACACTTATTGTGGAATGTACAAAAAAAACAATACCTCCGAAACTGAACCTCTGAGGGACCTGTTTTTTTTTTGTGCCCAAGGAGAATGTCTTACAGCATCATATAAAAAAATAAAATCTTTAGCGAATAGATAAATAGAATTACCAGGGCTGCCATTTGTTAGAGTCTCTTTGGAAACATGCCTGAAATTTCACAAGGCGGGTTTCTGGGCACAAACTAAGAGGGCTGTGATAATCATATTTATTGTGCTAAATTGATTGATAGCATGTACATGAATATCGGCGAGTCGCGTCGGCCAGCTTTCCATCTTGAGCGAGCAGCCACGTCACCTACCGGCTTGTTTGTTTTGTTTTCCACATCTTGTAGAGATGAAGAATCCTAGGATCCGAGTCCTAGAATATATTATTACCTTCGCATTCTGCAAAAGGTTATGTTCTGGTCGCTGTGTATTTATTTATTTGTGAATATGTGTTTGTTTGTTATTCGCATAACTCAGAAAATATTAAACCGAATTGCATGAAATTTAGTGGGATGATTCGTGAGTATCCAACGACGATTTGATTAGATTTTGGGAGCGATCGGGTCAAAGGTCAAGGTCAAGGTCATGAAAAGGTCAAAAACACTCTTTTGAGCATAACTTCCTTCATAATACAGCTATCGACATGCAACCACCGCCATATTGTTCCAGAACGAGATACCTTTCGAATATGTCGTGTCGGATTTAACGTAACGTCATCGGAAGTGCGTCTAAATGACGTCACAAGATAATGTAAATTTTCAATTTTCGATCTCATCAGTTTTGATCATACCGTTTTGTAGGACTTACCTTAAGGACATCACACACCAAATTTGACTTCGATCGGACTGACCGTTATGACGTCATTGAAGTTTGAACATGACGTTTTTCAATTGTGGCTAAAATGTCCTGATATTTTACATTCAAATATCTATGTAATTTATTAAGCAAAGTCTCCCAAATCCAGGCATTAGGATCAGTACCAAAATATCTGTTTATTGATGTACAGGTTTTGCCAATTAACTCAGTAGTCAAGGTCAAGGTCACACTCAAGGTCAAAATATACTTGTTGGCATAGCTTCAGATCTAATAGAGCTATTGACATGAAACCAACGTTTAAACGTTCAGTGAACTACGAGCTTTCAGAATGGTAGTCCCCAATTGGACGTGACGTCCCCGGAAGTGCGTCAAAATGACGTCAAAAGATGACGTCATTTTTCAACTTTTTAATTTTTCAGTGGTTACACACCAAATTTGATGTCAATCGGACTGACGGTTGTGACGTCATTGACGTTTTAAAATGACGTTTTTCAAATGTGTCCAGAAAAAAGTTGCGGCGGCGAAGGTATGCGCTCTACCGAGTGCCCGTTCTAGTTTCACTGTTTTTTTGTGTACGACTTTGTCACTACTTTTGCTATTGATTCAAAATTTCGTTTACTAATTGTGTGCATTTATTTTCAGTGCTGAGCCATGTCCAAGAAACGCAAGCGGAATGATGACTATGTTCGATATGGTTTCACTTGCATGACAGAAAAAGATGGAACTCAGAGACCACAGTGCATATTATGCAGCACAGTATTTACAAATGCAAATCTCAAACCTTCAAGACTTGATGAACATTTTAATAATCGGCACGGGGGTGCGAAGTCAGGAAATGATTTCAATACCTTGAAGATCAAAAGGAGACGATTTGATCGTGGTGGTACCTTACCAAAGCAGGGATTTGTACCGATTGAGAAGCCATTGTTGCAAGCATCTTACCAAGTTGCATTTTTGTGTGCCAAGAAAAAAAAGCCTCATACAGTTGCTGAAGAATTGGTGAAACCTTGTGCACTAGAAATGGCAAAAACAGTACTGGGGACTGAGGCAGAAAAGAAACTAAGGCAAGTACCCTTGTCAAACGACATTATCTGTTCCAGGAGTCATGACACGAGTAAAGACATCTTGCAGCAGGTGATTGCCGATATCAAAGCCAGTCCTATCAAAGTGAGTCTTTAGTTAGATGAGTCAACAGACGTCAGTTTTTGTAGTCAGTTATTAGTATTTGTGCGGTATGTGAAGGAGAAAGAAGTGGTGGAAGAATTCTTGTTTTGTGAACCATTGACAACAACCACAAAAGCAATTGATGTGTTCAATATCGTCAAGGATTTCTTCTTGAAGCACGGGATGACTCTCGACATGTGTGGTTCACTTTGCACCGATGGAGCTCCTGCCATGCTTGGAAACAAATCAGGCTTTTCTGCCCGTGTGAAAAAGGAGCTGCCTCATGTCACAGTCACCCACGGTGTGTTGCATCGCCATGCCCTTGCAGCTAAGTCATTACCAGAACAACTGAAAAAATGTGTTGTCAATTGTTGCGAGTGCAGGAAACTTTAACAGAGGACAAGCCTTGAATCACCGTCTCTTCAAAGTTTTTTGTGACGAAATTGGAGCTGAACACAATGTTCTTCTTTACCACACAGAGGTGAGGTGGCTATCCCGTGGCCGAGTGCTTACTCGTGTTTTCGAACTGCACAAAGAAATCCAGCAGTTTCTTAGACAGGGAGGCAGTGGCATAGCGGAGCACTTTGAAAATGAGAAGTTCATTTTGTCCCTGGCATACCTGGAAGATATATTCAGCCACCTCAACGAGTTGAACACCTCCATCCAGGGTACAGGGATGAACATGATCACAGCCAGGGAAAAGATGTCTACCTTCACTAATAAACTTCCAATCTGGATATATCGCATTGGGTCTGGAAACTATGCAAATTTTCCAAAGCTTGATGAAGTTTCTAATGCAGAAAATTTATTACTCATTGTGACTGAAATGAAAGAACATTTGCAGGTGCTGAGTCAGTCCTTCCAGGGATACTTTCAGCATGGAGAGGTTTCTGTTTCACAGGGATGGATGCAGGACCCATTTGTTTTCAACCAAGATTTCATGGATGATAATGACGAAATGAAAGAAGATCAAGTTGAGATGAAAGCCAGTCATAAAATCCAAATGGAGTTTGATTCGACGCAGTTAGATACCTTCTGGTGTGCACAACTCAACACATTCCCCCAGTTAGCAGAGAGAGCTTTGGAGGTCCTTGTGCCATTTGTGACTACCTACTTATGTGAAACTGGTTTTTCAACTCTCGTACACATCAAAACCAAGGCCAGGAATCGGATGGATGCAAGTGATGACATGCGTGTGGCTATCTCAAAAAAAGAACCTCGTTTCAGCATGATCATTGATGAAAAACAACAATAAATAAATAAACTAATGTCACCCGCAGCGTGACCCGTATCTTGCCAAAAGGTGACCACGTGTGACTTCTTTAAGGTCATACTGAGGTGAACAGAGCTGTATCCACCAGGAGCAACTCCTTGAGGAATATCTGCCTACGAGAGATTCCGATGAGAATCGTTCTACAGAGTAACCATGAAAAATATGTGTTTGCCTCATAACGTCACCAAATGACGTCATAATGTCTCAAGCTTGACATATCTAGAAAGCACTCATCGAGGTGTTCAATTTGAGGTACTACACAATATGGTTCCTAAAACTTGAAAATTTGACCTTGGGGTCAAATATGTTTGACCTCAGGCGCTAACCATGAAGGTCAAGGCCAATCGCCACCAAAAACTAATCAGCTAAGCGCCAGACCATATACTACATTCCCATAAAGTGTGGAGACGATTCGATTAAAATTACTCAAAAAATAAGGGTTTCGTCGACTCCCCTGATTTGCGACAGTGGCCTTGACCTTTGACCTTGACCTTCAAAATTTTATGCGCTGAAAGGGACCTCTATAGGCCTCTGATATGCGAAGTTACAAAAATTTCCAATGATAACTGTGCTCTGCAGAATTTTTTATACGTGATTACAGACAAACAAAAAAAAAACATACAAGCTCACTAACATATCTTGCAAAAACTTCGTTTTGGCAAGATAACAAAAGAGCCATTAGTAATATGTCTGATTGTCGGTGTACTGTGTAAGTACAGTTGTACTTGAAAGGCTATTTTTGTATTCAGTATATTTGTATGTATTCAACACATTGTATAAAGAATTATATTCATTACATTGTATTTCATATCAATTATTATAATTTCATTTATTTCCGTAAGTCATTTTAGACAGGGGGTATGGGGAAATATTATGAAAGTTCAAGGGGTATGAGCACATAAAAAGGTTAAGAACCACTGATCTAGAGAATAGTCGAGGGCTATGTTTGGATAATAAAAATTGAAGAATTAAAAAAAAATTCAATCAGATAATGGGCCTTAAGGCCTCGATTGGGTCTTGTGCTTATATACTGCCAAGTTTTCTTTTTCCGGGAGCGATTGAATAATATGTATTGTGAAGATTGTATGTTAAGTTTGCAGTGATTTGTTGTCAATAACACAATTAATTATAGTGTTCATACGTGCGCCTGTTTTTGAAAGATTTCTTTGCACAGGTATATGATAACACCTCCGTATTCAGGCCTCGAGTGAGTATGTTCTTATACACTGCCTGGGATTTTTCCAGGAGTGATCAAGTAATATGTTTTATGAAGATCGTATGTTGAGGTTGTAGTGATTAGTTGTATTTACAAAATAAAATTAATAAAAAGAAGTTACAAGAAGGAAAAGCAGTCCAAGTGCATTTTGAAATGCCCAAGATTGGTAATTCACATGAAACCATAAGTCAATATTCAACAATTTGTCATGGAGGAAATATTTAAATACAGTACATATTTCATTGAATTTCTCTGGGAAACTTTGGGTACTTCATCTCGTTATACGTAATCCAAGAAGTGTGTGTTTGTATGTTTTTATGTATGTTTATTTGTGTTTCTTTGGGTTTGTTTGTGCGCTTGTTACCTCCACCACCGAAGGTCGACACAGGTTGTTTTCATTCCTGTTTGTTTGTTTGTCTGTCTGTGAGCAGGATATTAGAAAATGTTATGGACGGATTCAGACAAAACTTCGTGGACAGGTTGGATGTGTGACAAGGATGGGAAATGATTCGATTTTGGTGAAGATCCGAATCCAGCCATTCCGTTCTAGTTAATCTGTCTATAATAATAAATGTGTGTGTGTGTGTGTGTGTGTGTGTGTGTGTGTGTGTGTGTGTGTGTGTGTGTGTGTGTCATTGTATGTCTCCTACATAACTCCAAAGCCATAAAACTTAGCAGCCGAAAACTTTGCACGCATACTAAGGGAACTCAAAGGGTTTGCACGAATGAAAGCTGGGTATTTGGGTAAATTTGAACACCCCTTTTGAAGATAATTAATGTAGTGCTCATCATGAAAAACAAAAAAAAGCCTTACCAAGATCGTGGCACACCATTTTGTTAAGACCGCTTTCACCTCACAGGGATCTTATGCCACAATTTTGTTTTGGCCTGCTCAAATATTTGTTTGTTTGAGATGCTACTCCTTTGAGCTCCCAAGGATAATCGTGATGAAACATTATAGGATCACTTGTTTTTACCACAATCCACAATACTGTGGGTTTTCAAGTAATTTTCTCACAATTCATAACTTATAAACACACGAGCCACCACCTGTCACCATCTCCAATGGTAGATCCATGTATACAACTAGCAAAGGTACCCAGAGTTGCAACTAGCAAAGAACACATAAATTGTTTGTTTTTCCAACTCTAGAGCAGCCCACATATAGTTGACCATGTGAAAAACACGGAGAAGACAGATGTAAGCAAGCTACTGCCCCACACGTGCCGTAACGATTCCAAAACTTCTTCTTTTTCACGTTTCTGACTATCACTGAATGGGTGGTTGATCTGGCTTTGATGTAATGATTTTGTTTAATCTGTACGACTTGTAATTTTCAAACTACAGTCTATGGGAACTAATAACGGCCTTAGTTTGAAATGCAGCAATTGTCCCGATCACCCGAGATTATCACAACTTGATGAAATGAGATATTCAAAATCTGTTTTGTTGTCAGACAATCAGAACACACTCTCTAAACAACTACAGTATATGGGTATATGGATCAAAATTGCTTGTTTTAAATTTTTCACAGGGTGTATATATATATATATATATATATATATATATATATATATATATATATATATATATATATATATATACACATTTGGAGAAGTTAGCAAGATGGTAACCTTTCTTCTCCAAACCCTTGTTTCACTCTTGAGAGTTACATCATAAGATGAGCAGTCTCTCTCTATCGAGTGCAGCCTGTGGCTGCTGGTTGCATCATTGGTTGGGATGCAGCTATGCTGCTGATGCAGTGTCCCCCTTACCAGTACACTGGTACTCATTTTGCCGACCTCAGAAGGATGACAGACTGAGTCAACCTCCTGGTGTATTTTAATTCTTTGGCCAATGGGCTTGAACTCAGGACCCTAGGATCCCAATAGGATCCCAAGCCGCCACCCTAACCACTAAGCCAACACCAAGCTCACAAGATGAGCAGTAAAATTACCTTTAAAATGATCTGTAGGTTGTGTTTGTACCATTTTCAGTTTTTGAATAATTAGCAATGAATGCATTTGAGAGGTAACGTGACTCCTTCATCGCCTAACTTACCAATCATTGTGACGTCATAATTAAGTTCTTTTTTCACATCTGATACCTTTAAACCTCTTTATTTTCATTGAATAATACACTTGAACACTGCATAAACACAAATCGCCTTCATAATACTTCCACGAATCATGATGTATATCGATATATAGCATGAGTGTGTGTGGCATGTGAGAGGGACAGTGATAGGACCTGGGACCATAGCCTAAGAGTAAAGAAGGGGAGATTTAAGATGGTAGTAAGGCAGTGGTCTTTCACTTTGAGAGTAGTTGATGCATGGAATCCAATCCCTGGAAAGGTAGTAACAGCAAAAACAGTAGATAAGTTTAAATTGGAATTAGATAGGTACCCATAAGCATTGGAGATAGAAAGGTATGGGGATATTGGCAGGACTTTTAGGTAGCTCGAGTATGGATGGGTGATTGTGGGCATCTGCGGAATGTTGTCTCTAGGGAGTCTTAAGGGGTGTGTGATTGATGTGTGTTCCCACCCACCACCTTCTCCCCTGAAAAAAAAAATAGCTTTTTTATTTTTTATTGAAATAACAAGAAAATACCACCCATCACTTTCCTTAAGAGAATACTAAGAGAGAGGTGGGAGGGGAGATATAGGAGGGGTTGGGGGAGAAAGCGGAGAGGGGGGGAGAGTGAAGATGAGGAGTGATGAGGGTTGGGTAGCAAGAAGGGGTGAGGGTAGGGAAGGCAGCATGAGGAAAGAAAGGCAGACATGCGGTGGAGTGTTAATTACGATTCAAACTGTCTCATCAAAATGATTCTGCATAGAATAACAGTGAAGATGGAAACAAAATAATGTCTGAAATACATTTTATACTAATCATACTATAACCACTGCCCAGACACGTCTGGAGACAAACACCGTCCGAGTTGAGGGTATTGGAGGAACGCACCAGTTTATGATCCTTCGGGTTTTGCACCGGCCCAAGTCGTTGGGAGTTTTTAAAGTACAGGCAGTTGCAAGATCCTGTGGCCAAACTGAGAAAGTTATCCAACTCTGTTGTGCATTGGCACACTTCCAAGTATTTTCAGCTTATTTTATAAGCTTTGCGGGCTATTTTAGGTAACAATCCTTATCTCTCAAACACAATTAATGAAAACATGACCCGATCAACATTGCTGCTTATGGATTATGTATATGTGCACCAAGCATTCTGGAGCAGATGACATCATTTTGAAAGTCCTGTACTGTCGTTAACCAGTTGACGAATAACATTTATTTCAACAAGAACATTTGTCAGTTGAGTGTATTGTACAACTTGATGTAAAATTAAAAATACGTCTAAGCAAAAACAAACAAAACTGGTAGGGGAGCACTCGGTAGAGTGCAAAACCTCTGCCGCCAATACTGCTAGGTCACTTAAGTGAACCTGATATCCTATTCATTCAATTTGACGTCAACAGTGCTCACAGAGTTATAGTTTGCAACTTTCCCTTTTACTTTTAACTTTTACATACTCAATTCATTCGTCATAACTCGATTCCTTGAGACAGAATTTGATTTTACGTGGGTATATCCACCTGAAGTTCCAAAATCAGCCGCAATTATAATTTTGGCATTTTTTTGTTGGAAATCACTTATAACATGTAGAAATGCAAAAAAAAAAATCGAAATTTTGTTGAAAAAAAAGTTGCAAAATTTTCTGTTTTTTTTTTTCTCTAACAAATTTATTTTTTGGGGGGGTTGGAAATCACTTAAAACATGTTGAAATGCAAAAACAAAAATTCAAATATTTTTTCAAAATGGCCGCCATAGCAGCCATATTGGACTTTGGACCAAGTCCAAAATCTAATGGCATGATCCTTGGACCATACCTAATCCCTCCACCAAGTTCCGTCGAAATCCGTCGAGGAGTTTTTCCGTAATACTGTTCACAAACAAACAAACAAACAGACAGGGGTGAAACCAGTAACCTCTGTCCATCTTCGATGGTGGAGGTTAACTAGAGGGGGAGCACTCCGGAGAGTGCAAAACCTCCGCCGCCAATACTGCTGGGTCACTCAAGTGAACCTTATATCTTATTCATTAAATATGATGTCAACAGTGCTGAGAGTTATAGTTCTTTTCTCCAACATTTTTT
>BROF01006780.1:0-18883 GCA_024346535.1 Eptatretus burgeri
CTCTCTCTCTCTCTCTCTCATGCTTTCCAAATCACTGCACAGTGCAGATTCTGTTGCACAGCAGATATCCAGAGGTTCAATTTATACTTCCTTTAATTGTATCTATCCTGGCCACCTCAACATATTGTTACGAATTTGGAATTCGATTGCACACAACATACAGGTTCCTTTAGTCAGCGATGTCGATAAGTGCTTGTTCCCTAGATAGCTCACCTTTCATTGTTTAAATGTTCAGAAATCGATTAGATGCGCTGCTGATCGATTTAATAGTTAGGGAACGAACAATGGAGACGTCCCTCCCCCTCTTCTGCAAAGAGGAGGAAGAACCCTGCCGTCCCATGATTCATGATGTCAACAACTCCCTCCCACCCGTGGTTGAGCGGGGGTGGGGGGGGTGGATCACGAGGGCATGAGTCATGCCGGGCGAGGGGGAGGGGGGGCGGACAAGGATAAGGACGAGATCCTTTCTTTGTTCTTGATGAGTAAGCTTTTTGCTTCAGCAGAGTAGTCATTCAGCAGACCTTCGGGTCCTGTTTGGCTTGGGTTCGGGTTGAGGCCTTCTTCGGTTCGGAAGCTTTTTTGCTTCGGCTGGCTCAGTCAGCTTCGGCTGAGGCCTGGCTCGGGAGGAGGCTTTTTGGAGACTTTTTGCTTTGGTGGTTCAGTGGGCCTTCGGCTTCTGTTTGGCTCGGGAGAGCTTTTTGCTTTGAGCTGCTTTGTTTGGAAGAGAGTTGAGCTGGTCGCTCGGCTCGAGCTGCGAGTGGTGGCTTCTTCTTCTTCTTGGTTCGTGGAGCTCTTTGTTCTCCATTTTGGTTCCCGGCTTGGTGTGACTCATCGACCTCTTCTTGGAGGTGGTTCCTCGGGGAAGCGACGCATCGACGGGAAAGATCGGCGCCTCGTCTCACCAGCACATGTTGAGATGCGCAGGAGGATTCGCGGGAGTTCGGGAAGGATCGCAGCTCACCGCGATTGGATCCAGCTCGCTCTCGCTGGAGCCCGGGTCTGAATAACTTGAAGACCACGCGAGGTGGAGAGGTTCGAGATAGGCTCTGGGTTTCAGCTCACCTGTCCTCCGAGCTGGAGCCCTTTATTAAAGGCCTCCGCCACCATTTCTTGGGTGTGTGTGTGTGTGTGTACATGTGTCCGTGGGCCCGTCTAATAAGTAGGAAATTGTTAAGTGCTTTGTGTGCTGTAAATGTTTGCATTGCATTTAGTATAGACGGTCGTAGTTCTTTTGTCGTGCTTTTGTTGCTTGTATAATTGCATGCGTGTTTTGCCTTGTTTAATTGAATACGTGCTTTATTATAATAAATGTCCTTGTGTGAATGTAAACCTGTTCGTTGCATCCTCTTCCCTTAATTGAGCCGCCATCTTGCACTCGGAATATAGTTGGTTTTTAAGTAGCCGGTAAAGTGATCAGGTCCAACGGGACTGCGCGATAATACCCCGCTCGGTTATCCCAAAAGGAAGCGGGCTGCTTAAGCGGCTCATTTCCAAGCGGTCCCGTTGAGGTACAACCTCTCGGTAACCTACATGCATGAATAATTAGCTAAATTGAAGAATTGGCGATCGGACCCTGTAGCGCGGGTAGAGTGCGGACAAGGTTGTGGTGTGGTTTCAAACACACCCGTGGCTGGTTTCCAGCGTTGATCCGGAAAACCGCGACTGGATTGTCCGTTCAGTGGGTTAGACGCGGTCGTTCGCACGCCGGCGGGCAGAAATCTACAACAATATCTAATTGCAGACGACAGAGGGGATTGTGTGTGGCAGACATGCTGTTGATCAGGATCTAAGTGACAATACCGGGTGAAACGCGTGGTTCCTGGTACCATAATTATAAAGGGGTTGTATTTGATATGGAGTCAAAAAGGTTTGTATTTTATATAATGTCAGTTCAATGGTTGGGGGTGGGGGGCATCTGCTGAGTGCTGACAGCCAAATATTCAGAACCTGTGTTCATCAATGGGTGAGCTGAGATGGCCCATACAGGCCAATGATGTAATAATGTTCTTATCCCTTTAACTGTGCCATTTGATGTATCTTGTATGTTACTCTCATGAGTGGCAGGATCTCTCCCCTGATCTGGAAAAACCTAGTAAGTCGAATGCCAGTGGAGAGCACTTACTCGGGTTTTTCCAGATCAGGAGAGATCTACTTTGTGCAGTCTGTACATAGCTGGAGGTTATAATCCTCCCTTTAAAAGTAAGGACTTGTTATCTCATTGCCAACCTTTTCCTTTTATTGCTTTGCAATTAGGTAATTAATAGATAAGACTAAGTAGGAAGTTTGACATTATTTCTAATTATTATTTTTATTATTATCATTATTGTTATTTACAAGCAGGGTCTGGTGAAATTCTACGGAATGCAAAATGTGACTTCAAGTTCTCAACTCCACCCTCAACCTCCCCACCACCTCACAAACCCCAAGTCCTCAACCCCAACCCGAAGGCATCAATCTTCGACTCACTTCAAGTCTTCAACCCCCCCCACCACCACAACTCTTCAACCCCCGCACCACCACAACTCTTCAACCCTTCCATCCCAACCTCAACCCCCCAATCCCATCTCTGCCTTGACTTTTTCACATTTTGTTGTGTTCCAGCCTGAATTTAAATATATATATATATATATATATATATATATATATATATATATATATATATATATATATATATTTGATCCAGCCTGGTGTTGGCGCAGTGGTTTGGGCAGCGGCTTGGGATCCAAAAGGTCCCGAGTTCAAGCCCCGTTGGGCCACTGAATTAATACACCAGGGGGTTGACTCAGCCTGTCATCCTTCCGAGGTCAGCGAAATGAGTACCAGTATACTGGGCCGGTGTATACCCCGGTTAAAATTGGTGTACCATATCCCTGTGTTGTAAGAGGCGACCAGGGTTGCGTCAGGAAGGGCATCCGGCGTAAAACATGTGCCAAATCACGATGCGGATCATACGGATGATCCGCTGTGGTGACCCCTAACGGTAGCAGCCGAAAGAAGAAGAAGAAGATATATGTATTGAGATATTTTTTTCATTGATATACAAGTAATGCCCTGTAATGTGAAAGTGGAATTTTTTTTTCAATTTTTTCCCAAATTAGAAAGGAAAAGATTAGAGAAATTAGAAATGAAAAGCTGAAATATCTTGAATCAATAAGTATTCAACCCCTTTAGTATGACACTCCAAATTGGCTCAGCATCCAATTTCCTTTAATCATCCTTGAGATATCTCGACAACTTGATTGGAGTCCACCTGTGGCCAATTCAATTGATTGGACATGATTTAGAAAGAAACACGCCTTTCTATATAAGGTTCCACAGTTGACAGTGCATGTCAGAGTAGAAACTCAACCACGTAGTCCAAGGAACTGTCCGCCGAACTCCGACATAGAATTGTGGTGAGGCATAGATCTGGGGAAGGGTATTAAAAAAATTTATCAAGTGTTGAAAGTTCCTAAGAGCACAGTGACCTCCATTATTAGGAAATGGAAAGAATATGGAACTACCCAGACTCTTACTAGAGCTGGCCGCCTGACCAAACGGAGCAACCGGACAAGAAAGACCTTGGTAAGAGAGGTGACCAAGAACCCAATGACCAATCTGACAGAACTACAGAGTTCCTTGACTGAGATGGGAGAACATGCCGGAAGGACAACAATCTCTGCAGCACTTCACCAATCTCGGCTTTATGATAGAGTGGCCACATGGAAGGTCTTGAAAAAAAGGCACATGACAGCATGCCTGGAGTTTGCAAAAAGGCACGTGAAAGACTCTGAGAGCATGAGAAAAAAAATATTCTGTGGTCTGATGAGACGAAAATTAAACTCTTTGGCCTGAATGCAAAGTGCTATGTCCGGCGGAAACCAAGCACAGCTTATCACCCCATCTAACACCATCCCTACCATGAAGCGTGGTTGTGGCAGCAGCATCCTATGAGGATGCTTTACAGCATCAGGGATTGGGAGACTTGTTGGGATAGAGGGAACAATGAATGGAGCCAAATACAGGAAAATCCTTGAGGAGAACCTGCTTCAGAGTGCAAAAGACCTGAGACTGCAACAAAGATTTATGTTCCAACAGGACAATAATCCCAAGCATACAGCCAAAGCAACACTGTGATGGCTTCAGAACAAGAATGCGAAAGTCTTTGAGTGGCCCAACCAAAGCCCATACTTGAATTCCATTGAAAATCTGTGGAAAAAGTTGAAGATTGCTGTTCATTGAAGCTCCGCATCCAACTTGACAGAACTTGAATAAATCTACAAGGAAGAATGGGAGAAAATCCCCAAATCCAGATGTGCAAAGCTGATACAGACGTACTCAAGAACACTCGAAGCTGTAATCGCTGTCAAAGGCTCTTCTACAAAGTATTGACTAATGGGGCTGAATAGTAATGTAGATTACATATTTCTGTTTTTTATTTTCAATAGATTTGTAAAAAAATTCCAATAATATGTTTTCACTTTGTCATTATGGAATATTTTGTGTTGATCGGTGACAATAATTTTTAATTTAATCCATTTTAAATTAAAGCTGAAACACAACAAAATGTGGAAAAACGTCGAGGAGTGTGAATACTTCCCGAAGACGCTGTATGTTAAAAATCGAAAACAACATGTTCAAAACTGAACAAGGTACGTTTTCATTACGACGAAAATAGTCATGATTCATATTTGAAATCTTCAATTAAAAAAAACTTCCGTTGTCAGTGTTTTGCATGTACTGTATGCTGTCAAGATGTCCCTGGAGTGTGTTCAGTTACCAAGCAGCAAGCGAGAAAGCACTTGTCAAGCTAGTTGTTCCTTATCAACAGTTTCAAATGGAGTGCTTGCTTGAGTACTTCAGCTGCTTTGCGAGTGTTCCACAAAAAACTTGGTAACTGAACCCACTCCAGATTCATATCATGGCAACGACGATAACCATGCATACTATGACTTCTTTTGGCCATATCGATGAATTAGACTCAGGGGGCAGATTTTGTCGCAACATGTGGCAAGTTAGAGGTTGGTCGGAATCGAAAGCGGGTTTTCTTTAAATGATTTATTTTTCCCAAACATGGTTAAAAACCCTGTGGAAATTCCTTTGTGGGAGGATGGAGGGAAGGGGTGGGTGGGAATCTGGAGGATGGGGTGTGGGGTGGGAGGGGAAGAGGTGGGGTGGGAGTCTGGCGGGAGGGAGGTGTGGTGGGAGGAGGCATGGGGAAGGGTGGGACAAGGGAAGGGGTGTGAGCAGAGACCCGGCAGTGCCCGGAAACATGGGGTACCCCTGCTAGTATATATTATGAATCAATGTATAGATCACAATTGGCTGCATTCTTGATTAATTATGCGTTGACACTCATGATATAGATTTATGATTATTATAGTTTTGAATGTGTGTGTGCGAATTGGTTATCCATTACGTTACACACCGCTGGTTGGAACTGGGATCCGTTGTCAATTTGCTTAGCCACACGTCATCTTTATGATACACCTCAACGCTTTGATATGTCCTTCGGTCCGTGTCACTGCCTTCGTGTTCAATATTCAATCTGTTGAGTTCTCCATGGTTGTGTTGTTCTCGCCATTTCCTTGGCTACATGATCATTATTATCATGTCATGCTAGAATGAGGGAGAAAAGGCTCACAAGTGGTTGTAAATATGTTCAGAGCTGAGAATTAACCCTAAACAAGTTGCTTCCCCATCACAGCACGCTGCTTGAAGCAGCCCTCAAACAGGGTGAAATTTTAGAATTGGACAGGATACCAGCATGCAATGGCTTACTCTTTTCAAAAGATCAAAGTTCCTGCAGATACTGCAGTGTAAAAGTTAAAGTTCAGCGTGATGCTAAAAGCCAGCAACTTTCCAGCCACGCGTCCTCCAGTGGTATCAAGGAGCCAGTGGAATGTTATTGTCTATTGACAGCCAAGAAGCGCAGATAGATCTGAGGACCATGGTCACCTGTCAGGAAGATATACAAAAGGCCAAGGATGCTTTTCAGCAGGACTAATCCAAATGATACTGCCAATGATGTGAAAACCGACCGCCACATCGAGAGAAAATTAGCAACTTGAACACTGGATGAGTGGTCTCGACTCAAGATGAATATTTGACAGCCAAACGACCGAGCACAAGAGTGGGATGCATTGACAGGATATCTGAAGGCTGCTTGCATTTTCATCAACAAACTATCCATTTGGAAACCATGGAAATGACGATGTAGATGTTCTATTCACCCTCTCTCAGTTATAGTCACCATCTTATTTGCTCAAGGTCATCTTCCATCTGCTTGGAAACCAGCAAACATTACCACCTTGCATAAAAGGTGCAAAAACAGATCCCTGCAACGACAGACCAATCAGCCTACTCCCAATAATCTGCAAGTTTATATAATCCATCATCGCTTCAGACATTAAATCCCTCCTCTTCTCCAATGGCCCGATTTCCGATCATCAATTTGGTTTCAGACCAGGTTACTCTACCCTGGATATGCTGCTTCTACTCTCCCAACAATAGATGGAGGTCCTCAATGCGGGGCATGAAATCAGAGCCATATCCCTGGACATATCATGTGCTTTTGACACAGTTTAGCACCCTGCCCTGCTCACCAAACACTCTTCCTGTGGTATCCAGTACCATCTCCATTCATGGATTGCAGACTTCCTCTCCTGTCGCAGTCAACGTGTGGCCCGAAATGGAGTTCTTTCATCCCCTCTTCTTGTCCAGGCTGGAGTTCCTCAAGGCAGCGTTCTGGGCCCTGTACTTTTTCTGGTTTTCATCAATGATCTATCTGACTCTCTGGAAAATCCTCTTTATCTCTTTGCTGATGACTCCACCCTCTGCCGTACCATCGGTCATCCCTCAGACCGGCAAGCAGCAGCTTATTCGCTCACTGCAGATCTGGATAAAATCACAAACTGGTCCAACACATGAAACATGTCTTTCAATCCGGACAAATCTCACACTCTCACTTTGTCTCTCCGAAAGGACCGTTTGGAAGCCCCCCCCCACCCCCATCTACTTTCTCAACAAACCTCTGCAAGAAGTCCTTTCTTTCAAGCTTCAGGGTCTCACTATCTGCCATGACCTTTCCTGGGAAAGCCACATTTCAAACCTGGCCTCCAAAGCCAGTCACCGACTGGGAATCCTCCATCGTACAAAGTCCTTCCTCGGCCCACCTGATCTCCTGACCACATACAAAGCTTTCATCCACAGCCTGATGAAGTACTGCTCTCCCTTCTGGGCTGGTGCTCCTGCCTCTCACTTTTCTCGGCTTCACGCTGTGGAAACCAAGGCATTTCGGATCATTGGCATCTCTCGTGATGACGCTGAATTATTGGGCCTCTCACTATCTCACCGCAGGCTGGTCGGTGGTCTTTCTGTCTTCTACCGTCTCATCTCCAGCTTCGCCCCCCCACCCCCACTCTGTCTGTCATATGTCCCCACCATATTTCCGCAGGGCATCAAGGTCCGCCAACAACCCCTTCTGGTAAATCTACCAAAATCACGAATTACTGCTCACCTTCACTGTTTCATTCCTATTTTTCCCTGCCTTTGGAATAAACTCCCTCATTCTGTTCAATCCCATTCTTCCGTCCAGGCCTTCAAAACAGCTGTTCACCACCACCTCATCATCCCTCATGCAAATCCTCGCTCTTTTCTACCTCCGTTAATCCACCCCAAACCAACCTCCTTCAAATTCCCTGCTTTCCTTCCTGAAAGTCCCTGTGGTGTCCATCTTCTATTCCCCATGTTTCCCGCCCCATCCCTCTCCCTTCCACAGATCTCCTAATGTCTCTGTTCCCCACTGTTTTGTCCTTCCCACTCCCACCCCTCTTGTCTCATGTCCCCCTTGCTGTGCGTTGCGTGTTAGCTCTCACACGAGCCTCGACAAGGTATACAAAAAAAACCAGAGATAGTGTCAAAGCCACCCAATGCTCACCTGTTTATACATTTATTGTTTTTAAAAGACGAGTCTAATAATATTTTTTTTATAAAGCATTGCAGTGAAGTCTGATCCAAATAATTTTCAAGCAATATATGCATTTGTATATTGTAATCAGTAAATTAATACACATATTAAATGAATGGCAAGCGTCTAGTATAAACAGGCGAGCATTGGGTGGCTTTGACACCATCTTCGGTTGAAATTTAATTATTTTTAATCATTTGTTAATTTCAAGTTCACTACACCAATAGTATACTCAAAGGAACCTCCATGCCAAATATCAGCATCCGAGTACACATATTAAATGAATGGTAAGCTTCTAAAAAATAACTTGCAGCAAAAAATTTAACATCGATGTGCTACAAAAAAGTTAAGTTTAAAACATTTGAAATTATTTTTTTAATTTCAACTTCACTACATCAATAATATACCCCATAGGAACCTCCATGCCAAATATCAGCATCCTAGTACACATATTAAATGAATGGCAAGTTTCTAAATAACTTGCACCAAAAATTTTTACGTTGATGTGCTTCAAAAAAAGTTAAGGTCAAAAATTTAAAACATTTGAAATTCTTTTTTTTTATTTCAACTTCACTACATCAATAATTAATATACCACAAAGGAACCTCCATGCCAAATATCAGCATCCTAGTACACATTAAATGAATGGCAAGCTTCTAAATAACTTGCACCAAAAACTTTAACATTTTGACGCTCACGCTCACCTCACGGGGGTATCGCTATAGCTCTGTTCTTCGAACAGGCGAGCTAAAAAATGATGTAAATATGGTATTGGACTGACAGCATGGCCTCGGCCCCAGAGGTACTCCGCCTCTAAGCTGTCTTGTCTGGGTTCTAATGCCGAACCAGCTATAAACTGTCATCTCGGTGTTTCACAGCAGGGTAATTGATCAATGTGTGTGTCGACCCTCGGACAGATGTTAAATGGAAATCCTGTCTGCCAGTATTTGTCCGTGGACGTTACAGATCAAATTGTGTCCTTCGCGACCAGTAGGCGAGCCATCGCCGGCATCATGGCCAAATTCGAAATTCCTGCCCTAACCAGCAGAGGGCATTTCATCAAAGGCACAGGCGCACCTTCAGCCAATGATGTTACCCCACAGCCTTGTGCTGCATATGAACGAAGAAGAATGTGGCAAATGCAGTTCTCACTGTGATTATCAAAGACAGGAGGCTAAGGTATTAGTGTACAAATGGCTAATCTTATGAAGGCAACATCTGGGATCTTTAACACCCATTCGGCAAACAATATGGGAAGCACCAACTCTCCCTGAGAATGATTGCACTGTATTACGCAGCCGTCCTGATTACAGAGCAAAAAGAAAATGATTTATCGTGATATCCTAGTGTGAAACAACAGAGTTATCTTGCTAGCCTTGTACAAACTGTCATGGTATTGCCCCCCCCCAAATCTCATCATCTGCATTGAGTGAACCCTTATTTAAAAATAAAAACATGTCTCAAGCTATTTCACCATGACGTCATTTCCAAAAACCAGTCATGGTGTCCTCACCGCTGACATCATAAATATACAGTCATAAAAGGATTCCAAAAATATGCAATATCATCTGCCTTTTTTTCTTTTGAACTTTTGCTTTGATAATGTTGTCATGTACACGGGTTGTCCGAACCACCCGAGACACACATGGCGTGGCCCTGGGACAGTCGAATGGTGATTGAGAGCATTGAAATGGCCGCCTGGAACATGGTACTCCGGTGTTAATATAACATCGACTGCTTTCTTACAGGATGATGATGATGATGATGATGATGATGATGATGATGATGATGATGATGATGATGATGATGATGATGATGTCCCCACGCTGGCCATCAACAGTTTATTACCTCTGCCAATGAAGGTGAAGGAGGTTATGTTTTCACCCCTTTCTGTTTGTTTGTTACTTGCCAAATGGAAGATTTTTCAAGTATATTGGTCAGTCAATTTTGTTATTCTGTCTGTTTGTCTGTCTGTGTCTGTTTGCCACCTACAGGTCCCAATTCTAAACCGATCATCATGAAACTTTACCAAGTTGTCGAGGTCGTCTCAACTGAGAAGCCTATTGATTTTGAGGTCGAATTTTGTAAAATTATCATTTTCATCCTATTGACTTGAAATTTGAACAAGATTTGCATATTGTGTCACTGGATTGGGAAACCAAGTATTTTTTGAGGTCAAAAGGTCAATTCAAGGTCAAATTTCTGAAATCATCAATTTTTATCTGAAATATCGTCAATTTTCATCTCATTGGCTTGCAAAATTAAGCAGCAATTGCATAGTACATCACTGAATTGGGAATCCAACTATTTTTGAGATCAAAAGGTCAAAGGTCAACTTAAGGTCAAACTTCTAAAATCATCAATTTCAATTTAAAAAAAAATAATCAGTTTTCATCTGATTGACCTGTGCTTTGATTAAGATTGTCAATTTTAATCTTAATGAAATGGACAATTTGATGTATCCATGGCAGCCCTTGTAGAGGGGGTGGATTTTGCAAGTATCGTGCTCTGCACGACGTCTTTTTCTTGTTCCCTCCACCACTGAAAGTGAAGGAGGTTATGTTTTCACTCCTTTCTGTCTGTTTGTCTGTTTGTGTACAGGATATCTCAAAAAGTTGTGGACGGACCCAGATGAAATTTTGTGGACAGGTGTGTGACAAGCACCAACTGGTGAGATTTTGGTGAAGATCCGGATCTGGATCCGGATCCGACTACGAGAATTTTTAAAAGTGATTCTTCACTATTGAGAAATTGGGAAAAAGTGATATATATATATATATATATATATAGCACGATATCTCAAAAAGTTGTGGACTGATTTGGACAAAACTTGGTAGATAGTCTGGGTGTGTGATAAGGAAGAATTGATTGGATTTTGGTGAAGATCCAGATCTGGATCCGACTACTAAAAATTTTTAAGTGATTCTTTTTTTTGAGACCCCCCCCCCCCAACAGGATAATGAGATCGGGCTAAAATGATATATAGCATGATATCTCAAAAAGTTGTGGACAGATTCGGACGAAACTTGGTGGACAGGTTGGGTGTGTGGTAAGGATGAATTGATTAGATTTTGGTGAAGTGATTCTTCACCATTGAGAGATTGGGCCAAAAACGATATAGTACTGTATAGCATGATATTTCAAAAATGTATTGGGCAAGATATGTTCTTGTGGATGAGGCATTGCGTGGCGGAGGTATGCGCTCCACCAAGCCCCCTTCTCGTTCATAATGGATTAATGGCAATTAATGTTACATAAGAATATTGATAAATAAGTTGTGAAACAAAAATGACGACGAGGGCTCAAACCTAATTGTAGGCTGAATGGAATGACACAGAATCTGTACTTAACCATTTATATATACGTGCCACGCTAAACCCAGAAGACTACACAACAGAGGGAATGATTGGAATGCCAAGGAATTTAAAGAAATAAGTGAACTTTCAAGCTGAGGTAGATAAAGTAAATGGAAGATGGCGTCACGCCTTGCGCCTGTGAACCAGTGCAGCGATGTGAGATGAAACCCAGCGGGGCACGGTTGGTAGCGCACCTTATGGCGGAGCTGTCTGAAACAGGATAATGATGGCTGCTTCGCTCCAACCTTGCAGCTGCTGTGTTCTTCCCATTCTCTCTTCATAACAATAAACCGAGTCACCAAATGGATGCGCTGCGGAATCACACTGCCCTTATCTTCCTGAAATTCCATCTGACTGTCATGCATTTACAGCACTCCCTTTGTATGCATGCCCATGGGGGTCTTTTAATCACTGTTCAGAGCATGGCTTGGCTCTGGTTTGTATATGTGTTTGCACAGTTCGCCAGTAGTTCCATACTAATTCTGGACCGATGGAAGAGGCTCACGAAATGGCATGGACTTATAGCCATAGTGAAATTTGGAGGAATGATAATCATAAAAAAGGAGGGGGGGGTATATGGAGAAACCAGGCTCATGGGACATCTCTGTGGCATTCTATCAAATTTACAGTGGACCTCATTCGCAAACCTGGTGTTGGCTTAACGGTTTTGCTGTCTGGCTTAGGATCTTACGGTCTTGAGTTTGAGCCCCTGTTCTTTCCGTTTAATAATACCTGGTGGGTTGACTCAGCCTGTCATCCTTCCGAGGTTGGCAAAGTGAGTACCTGCTTACTGCAAACAGGGGGCACTGCATCAGCGGCACAGCCATGCTCCAAGCAATGATGCAAACCAGCAGCCAGAGGCTGCATACAACAATACCAATAAAACTCATGTGCACGGACATAAAAGCACAGGACAGATGACATTGCATTCTGCTTCTGTAATCACACATACAGTGCCACAAAGGGGCTTCATCCGTTCCCATGAACATAACAAACAACACCACACAATAAATCTTGCTGAATTTGTTCAGAATTGTAATTTTTGACAATTCCTTTATTAATTTCGGTGTCTCTTAACTTTCGTTCAGAAAAAAACATTTCTTTCTTGTTTACAAAAAGCAAACGGTTAGGGAATGCCTGGTTTTAAAGAAATTATGATAAACTTGAAGCACCTGCTCTCTGCAGCAGCAGCAAGGAGGGTAATGTTGTTATTAGACTTACCCAAACGTGGAAATCAAAATACCCCTCACTGTGTAATTCAAAACACCTCACTGCACTGGAAAACGTGGCGACAGGAACACTGAACTGTAAAAGGTGAGGACTTGTAATACCCTCTCCCACCTGGAGGCGGCGCGACACGATACACATTTACATAGAAAACTTGCGTCCCCCCTTCTCCCCCCAAGACCATCCGCAAAGATAAAAACTGGTCTTATGTAGCAAAACTGAATGTAATCAGGCCAGAACTGCATAAGGAGAAGCGTGACACACACACACACACACACACACACACACACACACACACACACACACACACACACACACACACACACACACACACACATACACATACACATACACATACACATACACATACACATACACATACACATACACATACACATACACATATACATATACATACACATACACACACACGTTCTTGAATTATTGTAAGGCTTATACATCAACGGTAAAACAACTTGAGACATCCATGAGATATTTTTTTAATAAGCAAAAGTGATGCATCATCGTTCAATACAAATGCGGCGTTCCTAAAGTCCCACGACTTACTCACAATAGTCCAAGATATGCCAAAAAAGAGTGTAAGGATGTGCAATATATATATATATATATATATATATATATATATATATATATATATATATATATTGTTCCAGATCTTGTCCAAGGGGGTAAAATGGGGGACAGATTTGAACACATATTTCGGAGTACATGTTGGCATAAGTGTGGTGTACTCGTAATTTCCGTAAATAATAAAACCTGTCAAGCACGTTTTATTAGTCCTCTCGTCAAAGTGTCTGTGGCTGAGTCCCACCTTTCAACCTCCTTACATTCTTAAACCTTCTCCATTGTTTATCTGTCTTTGTGTGGAATTTCCTGGACACCACAGCCAATGAGCGTGACCCACGGGGGTGTTCGCTGGGTTAGCGCACAGCCATGACATGGGCCAAGAACATGCCCATATTAGGACATCTGTTTGGCAGTGCTGTCCAATGGGAACGAATGTAATTCCCCATGGGATTTATAAAAGCAGGGAGAGAGCATGCTGTGTGTAGTCAGGTACGTTTAGTCCTTCATCAGCTTTGTGTTTGTGCTGGCAGTTCGTGCTGGTGGGTTTATGCCGCTGCTGTAGGCTGCTGTAGGCTGCTGCTGCTGCTTGGTGCACAAAGTCCCAGAGGGAAGGCATGCAGGGTGCAGCAGGGCCAGGCCCCGCACGGAACCTCGGCGTGAAAGGACACGACGACAATGACCAACCAGGTTGAGGCATTAATGGAAAGTGGTTGTGGAGAGTTGGACCACTTGCGCAAGCAGAACTTGTGCAGCACAGGTATTTCTTTTGTGTCATCATCTCCCTTCTCATTCCCGTGTTTCCTGGGTGAATTGTTAAGGCATATTTCTTAAGACATCGTGGTTCCTGGGTGTGTTGATTTAATGAATTCATTGTTACTGTCTGTGATTGCCACTGCACACCCATGTTCTTCTTCTTCCTCTTTTCCTCAATGTAATAAATCCCCATTTATTTGCGGACTTGTGTGGTGATCGGGGGCAGGAACCGTAGCGCTTAGATCATTGGATTATTAACCCGGAAGATGGGCAGATTGGGTCGACGCATGCACTTTCACTGCTGATCGCTGATGGTCTTCGTTCGGCTATCTTATCACCTTTCCACCATTGTCCATGTGTTCGGAGAGGTCGATTCGTTCCAAATTAACCCGGTGGAGATGGACGACTAGGTGACGTGACGGGCGTTGAAGACCATGCAATTAATACTGGTGTCAATAGCGGGATTCAGACTGGAGGGAGACAACACGGCCCCCTCAAATCCAAATTGAAACAAATTGGGTTTTAAATTCATTTAAACTCAAATAAAAATGAATTTTTGTTTCATTATAAAAGCGTTACGGAAAATAATCCCTGTTCCTCAATGGAGGTCAAATTTTAATCCGACACCACTGTGACCCCCGAAGAAATGGAGTTCGAGGGCATAGTAGAGTCGCCTCCCCGACCTGGTATCCTGGAGCCCCCCAGCAGGCCAGAGCTCCCCCCTCCAGTAATCTAGTGTGAAGCAGCAGCAGGCCAAGGTCACCACCACTGCTGGACATGAGCAAGCAATTGGCAACCATGATTGCCCAACTGATGGAAAAAAAAGATGCCAGCCAGGCCGATGGGGCTAAGCTGGAGGCCAAGTTGGAGGCCGGTGAGGCTAAGTATGACAATATAGTCACTGACTCAGCTGAGTCAAAGGCCATGAAGTGGCAGTTGGCAACTGGCCAAGTCAGATAAGTGGGCAATCTGGGCAAGTTAAGGGGAGAGGTAGGAACAAACAGAGGAGTTAACAGACAGTCGGGGAAAGACACAGAGGCCAGAAGAGGGGCAGAGGGAAGCAAAACTCTAAAGGAATGAAGAGATTGTTTGGAGATTGCAGATGATAGCAGAAGAGATACAAGGTACAGGCCACAAGGAGGATGCACAAGGATGTGTCAAGGTGATAGGGCCTGAAATGGGTGTGACCGTACAAGAGGACAACACAAAGCTGGAAGTGCCGATGGAGGGGTGCAACTGTTTGATGAAGCCGGCAGTCTTTGCCAGGTATATATATATATATATATATATATATATATATATATATATATATATATATATATATATATATATGTTATCGGATAGTCATAAATGATGAGGAGGAGGGGAACCACATCCAGGTGATGGAAGACTGGATGGGGACTCCTCCCAGTGGGGTGTGTGAGAATGTGAATGTGTTGCATGGTGGTGGCGATGTGAGTAGGATGAGAGAAGAGAAGGAAGATGAGGAAATGCCACCTGGGGAGCCGTCAGTCGAGACAGACTGGTTTCGGGGTAGGACCGGGGTGGCTCTCCATGGAGTTAATGGAACTGGCTCTGGTTTTGGTTGAGGTGATGAGCAAGTATGAGGTGTTGCGTGATAGAACAGGGATGTGCACAACTCCCCTCTCGTAGACACTGGGGTGCAAATGTATGAGTCCAATAATTGAAACGTGATAAAATAAACTAGAAAGGCATTCGGTAGAGCGCATACCTCCGCCACACAATGCCTGATCCACGAGAACATATCGGGCCCAATACATGTTTGAAATATCATGCTATACAGTACTATATCGTTTTTGGCCCAATCTCTCAATGGTGAACAATCACTTTAAATATTAAGTAATTCTCGTATCCAGATCGAGATTCGGATCTTCACCAAAATCGAATATTTTCTTCCTTGCCACATATCCAACCTGTCCACTAAGTTTCATCTGAATCGGTTTACAACTTTATGAGATATCATGCTATATATTTGTTTGGCCCTGTCTCTCAATGGTGAAGAATCACTTAAAAAATTATTGGATCTGGATGCGGATTCGGATCTTCACCAAAATGAAGCTTTGCTGTTCTTGGCTGGTCACCTACACACAAAAAAATTTCAGAATGATTGCTTGAAAACTGTGGCCCAAAATCGTGTGACAAACAGACAAACACTACAGATAGACAGAATAACAAAAATGGACTGACCAATATGCTTGAAAAAATAGTCTTCGATTTTGCAAGTAATAATTGTCATATGAAACCAAAAGCACTTACATGGGATTCCCATGAACTCTTTGGGATATAACAACACTTCTTGCAATCGGAAAAATCAAGTCTGTCTTTACGTGGAATCATGAATCTATAATAAATAATCAGTGGGTTTTTTTTGTTGTTTTTCTTTCATCAACCTTTTGCTTTTTATCAACATAAATATATCTCCATTAAAAATCCCTATTTTGATAAGAACTTGTGTATTGATCGGGAGTGTGAACCATTGTGCTTGGAGAATTGGATTATAAACCCACTTGATGGGCAGATCGGGCCCACACTTCAGCTCCTCCACCGCAGATCACTGGCAAGCTTCAATTGGCCATCTTGTCGGCTTTCTGCCATTGTCGTTGGGTTCAGAGTTAATAATTCACGTGAAATTAATCCGGTGGACGTGGAGATCTTTTCGTCCCACACCCACCAGGCCATGTGATAGTTTTTGAAGACCGCAAAGCTGTAACAATATTATTTTAAAAAAACATGTAGTTTCTTACTTATTATTGTACACTTATATTCTGAAAGATAAGAAAAGATTATTTTTTTGCATACAATGTCGAGGTTTGTGGAAGACGTCGAAGATAGTACAGATCAGGATGTAACAGAACAAAAGGAACAGCAGAAAGAAAGGGGTGGAAACACCAACAGCAGTTTGAGGGAGATTTTGAGGAATAAGAGATGTGGGGAAGAATGAAGGCTCGGGGAGGACACATGGGGTGAACAAGATGGATATACCACAACTCTCAGGAAGGAAAAATGGAAACTTGGGGAGGGTTAATGAGGGTAGAAAAGTTAATGGTTGTCGATGGGGGATGATCTGAGATGGTGGTGAACAGCCAACTTTAAGCACTGGAAGGAAGAATGAGATTGAGGAAAATTGAGGTTGGCATGTCTTACACTGTTCTGAATACCTGCTTAATACCGGCCACATAGCTAATGTCCACCTTTTTTGAAGGTGCCTCATAGGCATCGACTGTTCTTCTTTGTTTACTTTAAGTGCAATGCAGCAAGCACATAACAAGCAAATAGGCATATGCTCATACTGTGGGTCCCTGGTGATGAAGACATCAACTAGCATTCTCAAGGTAGTTAGTTTAAATCTCGCTGAAGGTCGCTGTATTCAGGATTTTGATGCAAAGTTTCTGCAAGCTTCACTAATCTCAAGAGGATGACCAAGTCGCCATGGGATTGTTGATTAAAAACCCAGCGGGCTCATGAATGGACCATCAGGGAGGGAGGAACTTCCCTGCCCATTCTGTTCTCCACAGATAATGT
This sequence comes from Eptatretus burgeri, assembly GCA_024346535.1. NCBI lineage: Eukaryota > Metazoa > Chordata > Myxini > Myxiniformes > Myxinidae > Eptatretus > Eptatretus burgeri. The sequence continues at coordinate 17,416 of BROF01006780.1, forward strand.
TGTTGTTGACTCTTAATAAATGCCTTTGAGAAACTCTAGGGAGAGGCACATGATTTTTTCCTCATAAAAGGCAGGGCTTGCCACTGTCTACAACCAAATACCAAATAGGAAACACCCAGCACTCCAGCACTCTACAACTTTTTACTGTTTCCATAGTTACGTCTACTACCGTTATTACACAATGCAAGGGGTATTATACACAAACAAAATAATCCATTTATTTCTGTATAATAGGTATGCCAATGAAGATCCTGGTATTATTGCTGTTGTGAAAAAAGTAAAATGGTTATTTGTTGTTTTAAAACTTGAATGCTATTATAATTAAATAAATGAAATCGCACCTTCTTCGGGATAGGATGAACCACCTTCTTCATTATTGATATATTCAGCTTCTTCCTGTTCAAACAACGGGATATTTATTCAGATTAGTAACAATAGTTTAAAAAGGGGGTCATCCACAATTATGATGCACACAAAGGTGAGGGGAAGGGGGTATGGGTTTAATTTTATGAAAATTAAAAAAAAAAGCCTGGAAAAGAGGTATAGTGGGGGGAAGTTGGGGAAAAGTGTAGAGAAAAGGGAAAGGGGATTTGGAGGTGAATTTGATCAGAATATTGAGCTGTAGTGGACATGTTAAGTGCACAAAATAGGGTGTTGACTTCAAATCATGATGCAAATGTCCCCTTTGGCATGGAAGTTCCTTAGGGTCATAGAAACAAATTTATCCAAAGACACACGTCATATCTCAAAATCCAAGATGGCCGCCGTCGACCATTTTGGAAAACATGGCCCAGTCATAGCTCATGAACCGTTTGTCATAAAAACGATTATGACATGTTTTCTAGCTAAATTGAGGTCGCTGAATTCATTTCCAGCATCAGCTATGCATTTCATATGCATTTAAAGGTGAAATCCAAAAACGAATACAAATTATAACAAATTTTATTGTTTTTCACATACAGAAAATTTGAGGTAATTAGATTATCCATCGCACAATGTCGTAATTACACAAGTTCTTCCTCTTCTCCTCTCTTGTCCTGGTACATCCCGCCAGTGTGGGCGCACGAACCTTGACAGCTGCAGAGAAGCATACAGCGCTGTCTCTGCACGCAGCACTTACAAGGAGCTTTACATTCAGTCTTACACTTGCAAATGGACTGCACTGTCTTCTTCCCCATCTCATCTGGATTGAGGATCTCATCAAGATTCGCAACTTGTGTCTGACGAGAAGTGCTGGTGAATGCTGATGCATGTTCCATGGAGGGCTGATGTTGCCTTCGTAGAGGATGGATTATGGTCAATGTTGTCAAAACCGCCTGTGGTGAAAACGTGTTTAACTTCCTGAGGGGGGACCACCACACCAACCTGCTCCCAGTGACCAATGACTGAATTCGCAATATCTGTACTAAGCACTCTCAAACGGTCATACGAGATGCACAACCCTCGCTGATGCAAATCATCGATTAGA
>BROF01006781.1:0-5000 GCA_024346535.1 Eptatretus burgeri
TATATATATATATATAAATATATATATATATATATATATGGGTTATATTGTTGTGAATCTGGAAGCCATGAGCACACAACAGCCAGGTCCTATAGATCAGTTATATCGGTAAGTAGGTATTTCTAGTTAGGGTCCCATCCCTAGTCTAATGGGAATTAAATGTTCGTGTGCTGTGGAGTTATTTTGATCGTCAGGGTTTTCTTTTCCATCACCTTCACAACAATAACACTGCTCACAGCATTCTTCGCGCGCTCGCTGGCGAGCGCGTGCATGGGCGGAGTTTAACATGAGCATGGCGTCCCTCTTTGGCCAATCGACAAGGAGCGGGCATCTCACCCGCCCCGTCCCCCACTCAAGACCATCACCAATACGCATGTGGCCAGAGGTGAGGAGGTAGGCGGAGCTACAAACGCCTCCGATCGGGACTCCTCCCAGAAGGGTGGGAGTTGCCTCGCCTACCGTGGGCCCGTCCAATGGAAGACGGCCAGGGAATCTCGTGATGGGTCCGACCAATCAGGAGGCGAGTGGCCAGGAGAAGAGGCCCCTCCATCCTGAAGAGAAGAGTGTGGTTGTCGGGACGAGCGTGAGGAGATTACGTCCTGGGTGTCTAGAGGCACATCTGCCTGGGGTTGTGGCGGACTGCATCCCGTGCTTCGGAGGTGTCTCGTCCGGCACATTACAGCGAGCAGTCGATTTTCATCAAGGGAGATCACGTCGTCTCGCCTCCTCTGGAAGCCGCTGCCCAGGTCCGTCCTTTGGCGACTGGAGCTCCGGGAAGGGGTGGAGGACCAGCCGCACGCTCGCGGCCAGGTAGCCAGCCGTCCTGACTCCCAGCCGAACTATCCTCCTCGGCTGGAGAGCCGAATAAAGACCCGGCGGGTCCATTTTCTTTTTTTTGGGTGTGCGTGTCTGTGTGCGGGCCTGTCTTGTCTAAGTAGAATTGTTAAGTGCTTTTTCTTGTACATTTGATACATTTCTTATTCGGATAACTCTGCTCTTTGTGTGTTCCCTTTCCCCCATTGTAAATAAATCCCCTCTTGCTGAATGTCCTCGCTCGTTCCCTGTCATTTCTTTCATTGGCGTAGCACGGTGCGTGTTGAGAAATAGCGAAGGTAAATTGTTCATTTGGTCCGGCGCGGCTCTGGTAACTCCGCTCGGTTAAGGGGCTGTCACACCTTGACGTTTTAGCCAGCGTATGGCTAGGTATCAAAATGTATGAAAACGCTGGCATATGCTGAACTATTGATGTCTTTAAAAAAAGTTTTGGGCATATAATAATGTGTTGGACATAGGCATAACAAATTAGTAACGTACACAAAACGTTTCAATCACATATGGATAACTTATACCAACGAATGCTGAGCGTGTTGTCGGCGTTCACAACCTCTGCCCAACGATAGTCTAACTTATGCATAGCGTGCGGCAGAGTATCGCTGACGATCACGTGGCATAGGCTATTCATAGGCTGCGGCTCGACGATTCAAATCATAACCGCATTTGACATCGAAGTGTGAAGCCGTTGTCACACCTTGACGTTTTAGCCAGCGTATGCTGACGTATGAAAAATTTTCTGAACCAAGCTGGCGCACGTCGAATACGTTATGGGTAAGTTTTGTATACGTTAAGAGCACGATGGCAGACATTGAAGTACGCTGGCATACGTCGTAGTACGCAGAGTACGTCGAGAAATTTTCAGTGTGTTGAAAATTTTTCGACATACTCGGCGTATGACACACGTTCCGCATACGCTGGCATAATTTGTAGGCACGTTACGCGATCATTGACACACGTCGACACACGTTACTTGTAAGGTACTCATAAGTCGAAACACGTCAATGTAATGGTTAGCGTCAGTGTTCCAGACTCTGTTTTTTTTTTTTTCTTCAGTATGTCGGTGATGTTGACACTTCAATTTCTAGTGCAGTTATGATTTATATCGTTGAACGGCAGCCTATTAATTATATTATATCATAACCGCAATAGAAATCGAAGTGTCAACATCACCGTCATGCCGAAGAAGAAAATAAAAACCAGGGAGTCTGGAACACTGACGCTAACCATTACGTTGACGTGTTTCGACTTGTGAGTAACTTACAAGTAACGTGTGTCGAGGTGTGTCAACGATCGCGTAACGTGCCTACAACTTATGGCCAGCATTACGTGGAACGTGTGAGTCATACGCTGGCATACGTCGAAAAATTTCAAGCATGGAAATTTGTCTAACACCTCGGCGTACTCCGACGTATGCCAGCGTACAAAGACGTATGCTCGCGTACTACGAAAAAATGCCAGCGTACTATGACATATGCCAGCGTGCTCTTAACGTATACAAACTTACCCATAACGTATTCAATGTGTGCCAGCGTTTTAGCCAAATTTTGCATACGCTGGCTAAATCGTCAAGGTGTGACAGGGCCTTTACGCCGGATCCGAGTCGTTACCTGCGACTCGGATCGGACAGAGTCGGCCAAGGGTGTGGTTCCCCGGTAGTTAGACTGCATGGGTATTTAGGTATATTGAAATTAGGCAATTAACCCAATCCCACGCGGTCGAATTATTGGCGATTCACGGTCCTCTAAGGGTCCCGTGCCTTTCGGACTTATCCGAGGGTAATGATCTGAATTCTGGGTGTACGGTGGAGCCGACTCTGATGCTCCATCTTGCGGTTGTGCTCGCCACCGAAACTCGGCCCCACAATAATTGGTGATCAGGAGTGTGATTCGGCCTCTCCACCTCCACGAAATATACGGGATTCGGATCAGGTGTGTGGGGAGCAACCCCCCACCCCCCGTTCCCCCCAAATTGCGAGTGTCAAATTTTATTCTCAAGTCGCAACATGGCAAGCCAAGATGAGCTGAAGCAGGTGGATGCAGAGATAATGGTAGGTTTAGAGGAACGAGAGGCCCAGGACACCACCATGCAGGTCGACCATCCCCCGCAACCGAACCCAGAGGTTGCAATGGGCGCGGTGAGGGCGGCGGCAAACGAGCACCCCCCCACGTGCAATTTCGCCCACGGATCGGATGATGGAAATGATGGGACGATTGATGCAGGATATAAGCAAAATGGATGAGAATGGATTGGCAATGGATGCAAATGCGCAAGAAATAAAAGCGAAGATGCAAGCGATGGAAAACAAAATGGACGCGAGCGCGCAAAGCATAAAGGTGGATTTTGAGCAAAAAATGGATGAGGTCAGGGGTGAAATTCAGTGTGTGGGGTTAAGCCTGCAGGCGATCGTAAGAGGCATAATGGCACCTGCATGTGGCGGAGTGACCGAACCGACCAGAGGGAGTGCAAATTGTGTCCGGACCACGATGGAGACGGGCAAGGTCGAGGGGATGAGCGACGCCACGACAATTGATGGGGAGACATGTAGGACGAGACACGAGGGGAAGATGGATAAATTAACAGAGACAGAGATGCAGAAAATAAAGGAGACAAAGGAGGAAACAGCAGAGACGCGGGAGATAGAACAAGCAGAGAATGAATTAAACAAAACGAAAGAGGAACCAGACACGCAGAAATCAATAGAGGATAAACGACAGGAAATAGACGGACACGCACAAGTCGAGATAATGAGGGACAATGGGTTTGAGCTGCTAGAATGTATCGGGACCCGGTGCGAGCATCAGGATAGCCTCCTTCAGGAACAGGGGGAAGACGGTATGCTCCCTCGAAGTGGACTGCGACCAGGTAGGTCCGGTCGGGCCGAACGAGGTTGAGCGGGTGAGTGATGCATATGGGTCCATGCAGAGTTTGGGGGGAGTTGAAGCTTCGGAATCCCTTGTGCGGACTCCCACCCCCGATGTGATTGTTCCGGAGTGTCTGTTGGAATGTGTGCAGAATGCGAGTGTCATGGCGTGCGTGAGTGCATGCGAGGAATTGGTATGCAGACCGACCCAGACGGGAGACGGGTATAGCGAGCCAAATGGGCCCCTAGTAAATATTTCAGGAACCGCGCCGGTTTCATGGGACATCGCGTACGGGGCCCGTTTCACATTTCGCGAGTGGCCCTCGCCTCGCGCGCACGTCTTCGTGGCGGGAATCCGGCGTGGAAACGCTCCGCTTGGGATTCAAAAAGGCCTCGTGTACGGCTAAAATGGCGGTGAGTGTTGTTTGAATTCGGCACACAGGGGTCTCCATGCGAGCGCGTGTGCGAGGCATCACGTGCTGCACGCCGCGTGTTCCGTTCGCGGAACACGCGGAGCGATCCCCCGGGACGACACGCTCGGGCGGGCCTGCACCGAAAGCTGTGCAGGTTCCGGGGGCGAGTGACATCACCAGGGATTTCCCAGCGCGAGTTGCGGGTGAGCTGCACACGTTGGCTCGCGTGGGGAATCCCTCAAATGCGAGCGCTTAACAGGGCGATGACAAGGCCTTACGTTTCGCCCGATGGAAGGGATGAGCGAGTGAGCCGGAGACCGCCGCCTTGGTGGTGCAAGAAAAAAAAAAAGCCTCGCTCCAAGTACACAGCCTGGTGTTTCGGCATAGGAGCATTAGTTAGTGGGACGGGTTGAGCTTAGATAGACCGGCCTCATGGGGGCATGAACCATCCTCCAGGGGGCCCGTGGACTAGTTAGTGGGGAAGTAGATTTAGATTTAGAATGGGAAATGGATTTTGGGAGACACGGCAGACATGGAATGAGTAGTGGGGACGTAGCTTAGCTACATAGATTAAATGGAACGTGCATTAGAATAAGGGACGACGAGGGAGCAGGAGATAGGGAAACATAGGTAGAGTGTGGAGTGAATGGAAAAATTGAAAGTAGCAATGAGTGAATGTGGGACAACGGCCCCAAGTGTGAATGGAGCGAATGTGGAATGCATGGTGCGAATGAATGAGTGGGGGAGGAGTCAATCCCACCTAAGTGGCCCCGGGGTCAGTTTAATGTTATTTCGGGGGTTAGTCAAATTTACCAAAAGGAGGTCGTTTTGTTGGTGGTGTATGAAGGCACGAAAGCCATTTGGAGGGGTGCAGGAGTCCATGGACCGGCTGG
>BROF01006781.1:10000-12876 GCA_024346535.1 Eptatretus burgeri
GAAGAGGTTGAGGTTCTGTTCGTTCGGGTCTGGTCGTGGTCGGGTGAAGGTCATCGAATTGGCACAGGTCGTTGAATTACCACGGGTCGTCGAACCTGGTCCCTGGTGATTGTTCCTGGGCGGAGGGTCGATCGGAGCCGGTGCAGTCCCGAGACCCCGCTAGTGGGACGGAGCGCCTGCCATTCCCCCCCCCCCGTCCGCACGAAGATAGCGGCGAAAACCTGGCCCATTCCCCCAAAACCTCGTCCGAGCTGTCGGGTGGACGACACATGCAGGCGCGAGGCACGAGCCCAGTGGACCACGCCGGAGGGACTCGGAGTTGCGGTCACCAAGGGCTGAACGATGCGCTCAGGGAAGTTGCGACTTCCTTTTCTTTTGGGGTTTTGTGTAAATGTCTGTGGGTGGCGCCAGTCTTCAGTCTGGTATATTCTTTCTAGACTTTGAAAAAGTTTTCGACAGTATTGATCATGTTTTCTTGTGGCCAATCCTCGAAGCATATGGATTTAGGGTGAATTTCAGAGCTTTCATAGCTTTATTGTACACTGTCATATTCAGTATCATGAAGGTTAACAATGAATTGATTTCCCCAATACAGGTTCAGAGAGGGGTGTGGCAGTGTTGCCCAGTGTTAGGCTTGCTCTTTGCATTGGCAATAGAACCATTACTTTGGACACTCAGGGAGAATATCTCAGGTCTAATTTGCTTTCCAAGGAGTCCACCATTGAAGATATCTGCTTATGCTGATGATGTTTGCATCATCATTAGGAACAACCAAGACATGGCTGCACTCACAGAATCCCTGAGAACCTTTTTTTCCTGGCTTCTTCCTTAAAAGTTAATTGGAAGAAAAGTAAGGCACTGTGGGTGCCAGAGCTTAAAAATTGCCTTCCTGTTGTGACACCTCCACCGCCACTTCTGGAAAACCTAGGATGGAAGGTGCTGCATATCTTGGCGTTTTCCTGGGTTCCATACAATTTATGAAAAAGAACTGGGAAGACACGACTGAAGAAATAAGAAAGAAATTGAACAGGTGGAGAAGAGCCCTACCACATCTATCTTTTAAGGGCCATGTCTTGGTGGCCAATAACTTGGTTGCTGCAGCTCCATAGCATCAATTTATTTGCCTGCAGCCACCAGAAGTACTGCTGGGCACGATCCAGGCAAAATTTGTGGACTTTTTTGGGGGAGGCCATCACTGGCTGTGGCTAAATGTAATATGCCATACTTCGTCCAATGGAGGTCAAAGCCTAGTTCATGTGAAGTCCTGCATCATGGCTTTTTCGCTTGTCCTCCGTTAAATGCCTCCTATATGCTGAACACCTGCCAAACCGCCCCATGGCCTGTCACATTTTGCAACAAATGGACAATTTTGGCTATGGTCTCGAAGTATTCCTGACTTCCCTCAAGGATGTGGATACATGAGTACTCCCCTTATTTTACCAGAGCCTTCTCAATGCCTGGACAGGACTCTCTGTGAGTCGCAAAGGGGACGCCTACTCCCCAGCGATGTATGAAGTTGAGCCGCTAATTTTTTAACCCTCTCTTTCCTGATATATTCAGGAGTCGTGAATTGTGCCAGCGGTTCAAGACGCAGACATAAACAAAGTATGGCACCTACGGCCAAACTCTGGTGGAGGGTGGAAGACTGTGGAGGAAATTTCAACTTCAACAGGGTTTCGATCCAAGAGGACACTTGGATTAATCGTGAGGAAAGTTGTTCAAAAAAATCATCAGTTACGACTATTATGGGCTCAGAGCACTTGTGTTCATCTTGAAGAACCTCATTTCCCAAAGCTACTCTTTGACTGTTCTCGCAGAGATCTCCCCCCTGTTACCACAGGGACAAATGAACTTCATACTGCCACCAGTAAGATCCTATACAAGTCTTGTTTGAAGATGATTCTCGGCCTGTCACCACTAAATGGAGTGTCACGTTTGAAGAGGATACTTCCTGCTGTTCCTCCCTCTGAACCTGCATGGGAATCAATGTATTGTAAACAAATCGCCAAAAGAACGGGAGATCTCCAGTGATGCCTTGCCCACTGGATTATTCCATGCAACACATATGTCAGGAACTTTGCCCCAATATCTGCATGCTGCCCATTTTGTTCTGTAAACGAGGACGGATTTCATTTTGTTATTGACTGTGAAGGACTTATTCCATTATTTCATTGGTTAAATTTTGTTTCTTTCAAAATGAATTTCATGTTTAATTTTCGATCATTTATTTTTGGGTTAAAAAAAGAATGCCAACATGCCAAAAAGTATGAACTGCTGTGTTTTTTTGTCGGTACAGCAAAGCTTGCTATATATCTATCGAGAAGGGAGAAGAGAAATGGGAAACCACTTCAGCGATGCAAGGTAATGTCATTTATTCGTGCACTTGTTTCGGCAAGGTTAAAACTTGAATATAAATTTTCCAAAACCATGGATATTGTTGATAAATGTGTGGAAAATTTTTGTGGAAAAATGGTGCTTGGAGGGTGTCTGCGAAGTTCATGAAAATGATTTGTTATTATTTGTTTGAGATAATTCCTATAATGATGTAACTTGTTTCAAATTTGTAGTATTGCTATTTATTTTTCTGTTTTACTTTTCTTAGTTTTCAAATGACCATTTTTTTGTAATTCTTTTCCTTATTTTCTCTCGCTTTAATCGTTTTTCTCTTCTTTCTTTTCTCGGGGTTTTCTGACTTGTATCTTGTACATACATATATTTTTTACTTTTGAAATAAAAGGACTCCAAAAGTCTATCTCTATCTCTATCTCTTTCTCTGTCTCTCTCTCTCTGTCTGTTGCTCTCTCTCTCTCTCTCTCTCTCTCTCTCTCTCTCTCTCTCTCTCTCTCTCTCTCTCTCTCTCTCTCTCTCTCTCTCTC
>BROF01006782.1:1909-14545 GCA_024346535.1 Eptatretus burgeri
CTCTCTATCTCTCTATCTCTCTATCTCTCTATCTCTCTATCTCTCTATCTCTCTATCTCTCTATCTCTCTATCTCTCTATCTCTCTATCTCTCTATCTCTCTATCTCTCTTTCTCTCTCTCTCCATATAATTTGCCCTTGGTCATATTCCATCTGCTTGGAAACCAGTCAACATCACTGCATCACTTAAAAGGTACAAAAATGGATCCCCTCAACTGCAGGCCTATCAGCTAACTTCCAATCATCAGCAAAGTCATGGAATCCATCATTGTCGTTCACATAAAATCACTCCTTTTCCACAACGACATCATCTCAGATCATCAATGCAGATTCAGTCCAGGTCTCTCTTCCTTGGACATGATGCTTCTACTTTCTCAACAATGTATGGAGGTCCTCAATATCAGACATGAGATCAGGGCCATCTCTTTAGACATATCTCGACCTTTTGATACAGTATTGCATCCTGCCTTGCTCTCCAAACTCTCTGCCTCTGATGTACAAGGCAAACTGCACTCATTGGTTACTGACTTTCCCCACTCTCAGAGCCAATGTGTGGCTCTCAAAGAATCGTTTTGGCTCCTCTCCCTGTCACGTCTGGAGTGCGCCTTGGCAGTGTTCTAAGCCTCAGCATATTCCTAATCTTCATTAATGATCTATCTGACTCTGGAAAATCCTCTTTATCTCTTTGCTAATGACTCCACCCTCTGTTGTGACATCCCTACTCCTTCAGTTAGACAGGCTGCAGCCTCTCACCCCCCCCCCCCCCACTTCACACCTTGACAATATCACAAACTGGTCAAACACTTAGAATATGTCTATCAATCCTGACAAATCCCACACATGCTTGGCATCCTAGGATCCTGAGTTCAAATCCTGCTCGGCTGTTGAATTAATTCCAGGTGGAGTTGACACTGCCTGACATCCTCCAAGGTTGGCCAAATGAGACTTGCTGGTATCCTGTGTTGGAGTGGCAACCTGTCCAGGATTGTGCCCAATAGCCCAGGAAACTGCTTTGGCAGCACCAACGCTCTGCACAGAGTATGGTCCCAATGGATGGATGGAAAACACACACACACACACACACACACACACACACACACACACACTCTCTCTCTCTCTCTCTCTCTCTCTCTCTCTCTCTCTCTCTCTCTCTCTCTCTCTCTCTCTCTCTCCCCCCCCCCAAGCTGTTCGTCTAAAAGTCTACATTTCAAAATTAGCAACCAAAGCAACTCTTCAATTGGGTGTCTTCTGTCGTGCAAAGTCCTTCCTTGGCACACCCGCACTCATATCCTCCTACAAGGCCTTCATCCACGCAGCTTGATAAAATACTGCCCTCTCCTCTGGGCTGGCACCCTTGCCTCACACCTTGTTCAGTTTGATGCCTTGGAAACCAAGGCCTTCAAGATCATTGCAGTCTCCTGTGATGAAGCTGACTTGAGGTGCCCATCACTCTCTCACTCATCACAAGCAGGTCTGTAGTCTTGCTGTCTTCTTCCACCTCCTTTCTGGTCTTGCACCCTCTGCCCCCTCCTTGCATTGTCCCCCCCCCCAGGTTTCTGCAGGGTGCATGCACTCCACCAGCAAGCCCCTTTTGGTGAAACTACCTAAATCCAGGATCACTGCTCACCTCCACTCATTCATTCCTCTTTTATTTCCTGCCTGTGGAACCAACTTCCACAATCTCTTCAATCTCATTGTATTCTCCCCTCCAGGTCTTTACCACCATCTCAGATCCACCATCCAAAGCCATGACCTTTTCTACCCCAATTACCTCTCACCCCTTCCCCAAGCTCACCTCTTACCAAATTTCCAATTTTTTATTTCCTGACAGTTCGCTTTCTTTCCGTCCTGTCCACCCCGTGCATTCTCCCTACTCCTCATTGTTACCTCCATCCCTTGTTGTCCATCTACGTATATTTTATCCCTCGGCCCTGCTGTTGGCATTTTCCTCTTCTCTTTTTCCTGTTCCTTTTGTTATGTTGCATCTTGATCCGTTATATGTTCTAATTCTTCCATGAGCCTTGGCTCTGTATGCAAAAAAATGTCAGGGCTTTTGTTGTCTGACCCCACCCAATCACAAAACAAAAACATGTAAATTTCTGATTCACTACACAGGTTAACATTATGTGGTACTACATATAAAAGATGATTATAAAATAATGCAGGATGTGACTAAACATGGACTAAGCATTCTGCGTAACTTATTGATATTCATTATTTAGCTTCCTATGTGTCAATCTTTGAATAACTCAAGTGATGTCTAAACACGTGCATGTCATCACAAATTTACGCCTGATGATGACAGTTCCAGCACAATGACAGAGAGCTGTACATTGAAGGCTCGCCCAATAGCCCTTGCACAAACCCCTGCAGGCTTGGCGACATCTTACAGTGAATCACTTCATGACATAACATTTAAGCCTCAGGTAGGGTGGACTACATTGGTGTCCATATGTCATCTGTCCAATTCCATCCCCAGTCAGCCAGGCTTGGCAGGACTGGACTGGGAAATGAGGCTCGTACCCAGATGTAACCTGCTTGGAAGGTGGCTCTCTTAATGTGTTCGCAAAGTGCAGCCTGGCTCAGATGGACGTTTTCGACGGTCCTGGAACTTGAGGCAAAAGTGTTTAACATGCTTCATTGACGCAGCTCGATGAACATGTGCGGCTATATAAAAGTACAACAAATCGTTCAATTTCCTCCATATCCTTGTCTGAGACAGCCTGTGGGCTTGTTGATAGATTACAGAACACAGGTGTAACAGTTGGAAATGCCTTACATGTGTCATATGCTGATTTCTTGCCTCATCAGCAGAAGGCTGACACAGTGTCACGCCCAGTGATAGCATTTGAAGAATGTAAAGGCAGTGAAAATGTTGCGGATCAAGCTGCTGGCAATGACATGTACCAGTTAATTATTCTCCACTCCAAAGTCTCCCCCACTCCTTAAATTCTCCCTGCTAAAAAGGCAATCGATAGTTCTTGAAGATTGGGTTTTGTCATGTTGGAGACACAAAGAACAACAATATCTGCGTCAATAGTTCTTATCATCACTCGTATTCTTTTTTTAGCTGCATAAGCTGCATAAAGCAAAACTCTTGTGTCACCTTCTTCATGTTTGCATGGTGCAAGTCCATCCTTTACAGTCGGAGTACCACTGACGACATCATACTTATCAGTTGTTTGTCTTCTAAAACCAATGATTCCACGTGCTTTGCCAACAATGCAAACTCCCACACTCTCTTCAATCCCATTCTTCCCTCCAGGTCTTCAAAACAGCTGTTCACCACCATCTCTTGTCTTCCCCCATCCAAAACCATGATCTTTTTTTCTACCCCTGTTATTCCACACCAAACCCACCTCCTTCATATTCCCTGCTTTCCTTCCTGAAACTCCCTGTAGTGTCCATCTTGTTGATCCCATGTACCCCGCCCCATCCCTCTCCCTTCCACAGATCTTCTCATGTGTCTATTCCCCACTGTTTTTGCTGTCCTCTCCCTTCCCTCTTGTCTCCTGTGTCCCTTGTTATACGTTCTGTGTGTTAGCTCTTATACGAGCCTTGACATTATATATATATATATATATATATATATATATATATATATATATATATATATATATATATATATATATATGTACAGTTCAGCTTTGTTTTCATCCCTTCGTAGAATGCTTTGCCAATTTCCAGGAAGTGGTCCATGGCCGACAACTCGTCGACTCATACCATATCTACGTATATCTCTCATAATTTGCTTCATACTGTTAGTCTGAAGTCTAATAGTCTAATGCCTGTCCCATACAGCATCAAGGCGATTAACAGATTGTTCTTGTGAACCACTCCATCCATTACCTCGACATTCATTTCAGGTAGCTGAACTGGTGTGTCCTTCTCGAGACACTGGAGGAGGTCCGATTTGTGATCTATATGAAGTTTTCTTCCCGAAGATAAAGACGATGGACATGTTTGATTCTCATGCTTGAAGAATTCCCTCAAGTTCCCGTCTCTGGATTGAAATGATGTACATAAACGTGAAAATAGGTTGCAGTCATTCTTCAAAGAAGACATTTGCTGATTGGACTTTGAACGAAGTTTTTCAGATAGGGGTCCCAAGTCAGGAAAGGTTGTTTCTGTGTATTGTGTCTCTCATTGGTTCAGAACAGTCCTTCGGAATCTGCTGCATGTATTTATCATCCGATGACTTTCCTATCCGGTGGGCATTCTTGACAGATTCCACTACATATTCTGCCATGATGTCTTTGTTGTCCAAAATCAGTCGATCAATACCATCCTCCAAGAACAGATTTCCCATTTCCTCAATGGTAGCTACAAGTGCATTAACATCTTCAACAAAATGTTGAGCTGTTTGTGATGGCGTATATCCTCTCTGTTGGTCTTCATGAAGGTAGCCTCAAACTCTGTCACCAATCATGCTATTTTGGCCCTGATATCATCCAGCATCATCGAGCTGCAGGATCTAAAGTCAAGCCAAATGCGCCGCCCTCACCCTTGAACATTTCATTCTGCTGTTCATTATTGTGATCCAGAGCTATCAATTAAAAGAAATGGTTTCATTTTTGGACGACAAACATGCCCTGGTGGAACTGTTCATAAAATTGGGATGTTTCAACTGGAGGGCCAAAATATCTCGGATGTGCACTGGAACCCATTGAGCGAAGTTGCATTGATCCATGACAAAAAAAAGACATGGAACAAGTTGGTGAAGTGCTTCCAAGGCAAAAATGCTATCGTTAGAACTATAGTTTATGAGAGTCGACCCGTCCAGGATTGTACCCAATCGCCAAGGAGATTGCTTAGGCAGCATCATTGCTCTCCACAGAGTATGGTCCCAATGGATGGATATGAAAGTAGTACTCTCATATACTATAGTAGGTAGCAGGTCCTACTAGAGTGGTCTGCAGAGAATTACTGCAGGAAAGGAATGTTATTTTTGCCTGGGTTATACATACAGGGAAAACTTGCCCACACGTAGGGACCATATATATTGCACAACAATAAGCTGAAATGCAAAACTCTACCCCAGAAATTGAACTGTAGATGTAACGATAACTGTTCATCACTCCATGGTTGAAAGTCCTGTGGTTCATTCTCACTATGATCTGTGCCAGTGTGTGATGCATTTGCATTCATCTGTAGAGTACACAGATCCCCCGTTGTCACCTGATTAGCATCGCATGTTACATGTGATGCTGTCAGCTACACAGATCATGGAGTCAGATATAATGTTGTATCCTATATACCACATCCAAACCAGGCGTTGCCTCAGTTTATGCCGTTTCCACTGTAAGATTATCAAATTGTGCATTACCTGGTATGAAGTACATTATATAATTTGATTATCAAAAAAATTTCAACTTTACGATTTATTCGATCCTCTTTTGGTTTTTGAGCATTTGCAAAAAATATCAGTCGTACATTTCAAAATGCAATTTTATCATATAATGTCCAAGATACCAGGTGTGTCTTGCTTTTGTTTGAATCTACATATCATAAAGTACTTATACACCAAGTACTTAATAAATTACTTATTCCTCTAAAATATGATTGTTTTCTGCTTGACTATGAATGACTCTCAATGTTCAATCTTTTGAAAACAGCGAAATGAGTCTAAATTTACTCCAACAGCAAAGAACTCAGCCTTACTGGTGGGGAAATTCTCCCGAGAATTACGGACATTTTATAATATGACCTGTAATACCACTCCCACCTAGAGCGGCACGATGCAATACATATTTACATGTAGAGAATTAGAGTCCACTCCCCCCCCCACTCACATCCTCTCGATGAATTTTTCAACCCCCAGGCTATGATGTGTCTTTTTACCACCTAAAACTTTCCCGGACACACCCCGAGTGCAACCACCACTTTTCAATTTGTTCCATCCAGCGGTTCAGGAGTACATTAAAGTCAAACAAACAAACAGACTCGCAAAAACAAACAAACAAAACCAAGCAAACAAACAAAAACAAACAGACAAACAAACTCACACATAACACAGACAAACAGACTCCCATATAAACAGACAATCAGACTCACACATAAACAGACAGACTCACACATAAACAGACAAACAGACTCACACATAGACAATCAGACTCACACATAAACAGACAAACAGACTCACACATAGACAATCAGACTCACACATAAACAGACAATCAGACTCACACATAAACAGACAAACAGACTCACACATACACAATCAGACTCACACATAAACAGACAAGCAGACTCACACATAAACAGACAATCAGACTCACACATAAACAGACAAACAGACTCACACATAAACAGACAAACAGACACACATAAACAGACAAACAGACTCACACATAAACAGACAAACAGACTCACACATAAACAGACAAACAGACTCGCACATAAACAGACAAACAGACTCACACATAAACAGACAAGCAGACTCTCACACAAACAGACAAACAGACTCACACATAAACAGACAATCAGACTCACACATAAACAGACAAACACACCAACAGATAACAAACAGTCTCACACTCAAGCAGACTCACAAATAAACACACAAACAGCCAAACACACAAACAGCCAAACAGCCAAACACACAAACAGCCAAACACACAAACAGCCAAACACACAAACAGACAAACACTTCCCCAAATCTTTGTTCTTTCTTCTTTTCATATTTCTTTCTAATTTGTTTTTTTTCACAATTCTCTTTATTCATTCTAATTCTTGCTTTTTCTTCTCATTCATCTATTTAACTCTCGATTTCTGTTTTGTTATCTATCTCTCTAAGAAGTAAATTCTTGCATAAATTTTTCTGTAAGGCTCACTTGGTTGTGCTTGGATGGGTTTGAGGGTTGTGGAGTAGTTGTTGAAACCCAAATCCCATCCTGGTTCCTCCTGATGACTTAATCGTTGTTCTTTGATTCTTCGGGTTCCTTCTTGCTCTTATGTTTCATTCAGTGTACTGCTATATGATACATAATGTCCTTCCACGTGTTCATTCGCAATTGGAATAATAACACGCATTCCAATCCATGCTTTCCTGATGCAGGAAGTGACCAGCTTGATGCCCTTCCCGGTGATATTGCTGGATGTCAGCGGTGCTGGACCGGCAGCACGTGATGGCCTTGAGCGGGACCTCCGTGCCTACACCTCTCTACGTCTCAATGGGAGTCTGGCAATTCGCTCCAACGTGGCACTGGGGGGCCCTGGCGGTGGGCTACCACCAGGTGGTGCACGTCCTGGCACTACAGGTGCAGCCCTGGCACGACTGGCCACACACCTGACAGGCTTGAGCCGTGGCTCCTTTCTCTATCTGCGCCTGGCACTTGACCTTGTTGAAGAAGGACAGCTGGTGCTGAAGAGCTCAGGTTATAAGGTATGCTCAGAGCATAAACACATTTGTGTTGGAACAAAATGAGCACTTGAAAGATGATTATTTGAGATGCATGTGTACTTTGTTTATCATCAATATGACCACATTATCTGTTTTATACCATATTTTTCATTGGCAACATTGTCACTCATGGATCTTGCTTGTGGCATTTCACTATCGGCATGTTAAGGCGAGCATGCACTGTCCAGCCTTTTCCCAAAATCTATGAAAACATGTGCTATTTATTTAATTTGGAATAATGTTGTGGTTCATGCCAGCTCATCAAGTGTCAAGTACCACATGTTGTGAATCGTATAAAAATCGGACATGTTCTGTTTCACCAGGACATAGCTATGCTTTTGGACAATGGATAAATGTCAGGACAATCAGTAAATGTAGATTGAGGGGGTGAAGCTCAGTTCCTTCAGAGTTCAGGGGATGAAGAGCTATTTGCAAATTATTCCAATGGTTGGCAGAATTTTGCATAGAAAATCGAACTGTCTTCTACGGAACTGTCTTGTGTTGAACAAAAGTTGTACTTGATCCCAAAAGAATGTTCTGTGCCGCATATTGAGCAGCGTTTTCCCGCCTTTATAATGACAACTTATATGGTTTATGACTCTCTTTGACCTTTCAGTTGCACTAAACTTTTAAAGGTAACTCACTTCCTAATCGCACCAACGTTGGCAGATATATGGTAAATACAGATCCCTTTGCCATGGTAACTTGTGACAGTGTGAGATATTTTAGAGCAAATATTGCACGTCCGTGAAAGGCGCAATTTGGCATTGAGTTTATTTCAGGTGGAGGTGAATAACTCATTTGATAGTTCATGGTATTGTTGAATATGATTGCCATTTCTGCACTGTCGGTGCTGAATGTTAAAATTGAAAAAAGATGTTTCAAAAATGGAAAAGTGCAACAGAGAGGAAAGGTTTACGTATCAACATTAATAAAACGAAGGTTATGGTTCATGGCGAAGGACAAAGGACAAAGGAAAAAAAGTGGACAATGGCCTTGTTGAATTTGTGCAAAAGGAGTTGTAAAGAATTCAATTCAATACAGGCAATTATAGATGGCATCACAAGAGGCACAATGGCATGACTGGAAACTTCGTAACAAAAGCTTGGATTTTGATTTGTGAAAGATCTTAGGATCAATCATTGAAAGAAAAATATGAACAAAGAGAAATGTTTCTGAGCTCGGAATTCAATTTTGAAAAGCTCAAAAGTTTGTTTTACCTTGGAGACGTGGTAGAGGCACCGGGAGGAGCAGAATTAGCCATTAGATCAAGAATAGTCAGCCTGGAATGTGGAGACAATTAGCTGATTTAATGAACCACAGAAGGATTCGATTATCTGTAAAAGTTCGAGTTTATAAAGCCTGTATCAGACCGATGTTGAATGTTGATGTATGGAAGTGAAACGTGGGCAATGTGGATCGAAGATGCTAAAAGAACAGAGAGAACAAAAATGAGAATGATATGATGGATGGATTAATGGATTGTCTCTGAAAGAACGAATTCCGAGCTCAGAAATAACGAAGAGTTTAAAAATCTTTACGAGTGAAGAAGAACTTAGGAAGAGAAGGCTTGGTTGGTATGGTTATGTGCAACAAGGTCAGAAGATGAAGATGTAGAGAAAGCAATAAAGCTTGTGGTAGAAGGAAAGAGAGAGGACGTCCAAAAAAAGAGATGTATTGAAACTGTCCAAAAGATATGGAATGTTTGGGTTTGCATGAAACTGGCGCAATGAATAGATCTGTACGGAGGAATGCCATCATTCAACCAACCCCATGAAAAAAGGAGAAATTATCATAAATCGTTTACTGCTGCTGTTGTTGTTGGCACAAATTGATATTGAGTGTTTTTTACAGGTGGAGGTGCATTACTCGTTTGATAGTCTATGTTGTTTTATTTTTTTTTTAATGGCATGTTTGCACTGTTCCTGGCAGTGCCCAAATATAGGTTTATGTGCAATAGGCCAGTGCAGTGCAGTACTCCATCATGCTGCAGTTGAAAACCTTGAAGGTTGATGGGAGTTCAGCTGTGCCAAGGAAGGACTTTGTACGAGGGAGGATGCCCAGTCGGCAGCTGGCTTTGGAAGCCAACTTTGAAATGTGGTTTGCCCAAGAAAGATCCTGGCTGAAAGGGAGACTCGGGAATTTGAATGACTGAACATCCTCAAGAGGATTGTTGAGAAAATAGATGGAGGGTTTGCCAGACATTCCTTTCGGTGAGAGATAGTGAGTGTGATATTTGTCAGGATAGAAAAGACGTATTACAAGTGTTTGACCACCTGGTCTGAAAGTCTGAAGAGAGGGAAGAGGCTGCAGCTTACCTGTCTGAAGGATGAGTGATGTCATGGCAGAGGGTGGAGTCATCAGCAAATAGATAAAGAGGATTTTCCAGAGTCAGAGAGATAATTTATTAGGATCAGGAATAGGACTGGGCCCAGCCTTGACAGGGAGAGGAGATGAAAGGATTCTGTTGAAAGCCGCACATTGGCTACAAGAGGAGAGCAAGTCAGTGAGCCATCTGTGGAGTTGACCTTGGATGTCATAAATAAGCGGAGAGTTTGGAAAGTCAGACTGGATAACAGACTGTATTAAAAAGCACCCGATATATCCAGAGACTGCCCTGATGTCACGTCTGACATTGACGGTCACCATACATTGTTGGTGAGTCGAAGCAGCATGTCCAAGGTGGAGTGACCTGGTCTGAATCCAAATTGGTGATCTGATTTGAGGTTGTTGGAGAAACGGAAAGATTTCGTATCAACTGGGATGATGGATTCCATGACCTTAGTGATAATTAGAAGTAAGCCGATAGGTCTGTAATTAAGGACATCGATTTTTGCACCTTTTAATGTAATGCAGTGATGGTGGATTTCCAAGCAGATGGAAGATGACTGGGCACAAATGATATGGTGAAAAGGGCATAGAGGATGTCAAAGAGCAGCAGAGCGGGTTGTTAGGACATGTAAGCTGATGCCGTCTGTTCCAGTGGCAAAGTCAGAGTCGAGGATTGAATGAATCTTCTCACGTGCAAAAGACAGAGTCAAAGAGCAGTTGTGTATGACAGAAGGATGAGTACAGAAAGTGAGGGGTTGGGGACACAAGATTTGGAAGCAAACACAGAATTGAGGCATGCAGCCTTCTCATGGGCAGAGTTGACTGGGATGCCTTTTGAAGAGGGGTGAGGGATGGAAAGGGATCCTCCTCCATTGACAGACTAAACAAGGTGCCACCAGGTTTTAAAGGAGGGAGACAAGTTTGAAGGTTCATTATAGAGGTCGGACAGATGTTGTTTTCTGGCTCTCCTGAGAGTGGACACACACACTTGCTGCGGACTTTGTGGAATGCATCGAGATTTCTTTCAGTCGGATGAGCCTTCCAGGAAGAAAAGGCAAGTTGTTTCAGAGCAACTGCCTCAGCACAGGATTCAGTGTACCATGGTCGTGAAGAAGGGTTGGATAACTGAAGATGAGATGGGATGAATCTGTGCATGGGAGAGAGCATGTTTCTGTGGAAGAATTCCCAGGCTGAGTAATGCTGCATTTGGTCAGTTATTTGATTAACATCTGGGGCAGTAGATATGAGAGACCAGTCCTGAAGAGAGCCATCTACTTGAATGAACTGCTAGACTCGCCAATGTTGAGGCGGCTGTCTGAGAATAGCCAGACAGATGTTGACTTTCACAAGCACATGATCAGACTAGAATGGGCACTCATAGAGCGCATAACTTCGCCGCCACTACTTTTTTGTTCTTGGTATGAGTGTGGGGAACTGGTTTCATGTGAATGGTCTTATGACACAAACCACATATCTATAATGTCATGACCCTCCCCCCCCCGACTTTCGGGGGCTACGGACTAAACAACAATCAACTCAAGTCGTTTTGGCGAGTCTTCACTCGCAAGCTCGGTGAATACAACGTTTCAACAAGAGAAGGTAATCTCGTTTGATGCTGGTTTCATGCAAATCGAATAAGAATTGACTGTTATGCCGAAAACCGCATATTTTTCAACGGCGTGACCCCCCCCGACATTTTACCCCAACCGGTGACATGTGTTATGACATCATTGTGTCACAAGATTGGGCATTAAATTCTGAACATTTTGGTGCTGGGTTCATGTAAAGCGGACAAGAATTGACCGCGTTATGACAAAAACCGCATATTTTTCAAGGTCGTGACCCCGCTGACCTTTGACCTCTAACCGGTAACAAGAGTATGGGCGTCATTGTGTCATATTGCATATCACAAGATGAGGCGTTGAATTCTGAACATTTTGGCGTTAGTTGCATGCAAATTGAATAAAAATTGACCGTGTTATCGTAAAAAGACGATTTTGACCTTTTTGTGACCTTGACCTTGACCTTTGACCCGAACGATCCCAAAATCTAATTGAATCCTTCCTGGCTAATAACCAATCATCCACCAAATTTCATGCAATTCGGTTTAATACTTTTTGAGTTATACGAATCACAAGATTACAAATAAATAAATACACGCCGACCAAAACATAACCTTTCTCAGAATGCGAAGGTAATAAACCAATTGGAACAGAGGGAGAGCAGGAGACATTTGCAAGAAAGTTCGTCATCACCAAGTCCAGAAGGGAGGATTTGCCATTCGGAGAAATCCAGGTTGGAAAGTTCACAGATTGAGTCAGTCCCATGGAGTCACAGAAGTCATTTGCTGCAGTGCTATGGCTGGTACGAGAGGTACAACCTCCCAGTCAAGGTGCATGGTGACCAATTGCAATCACCACATATGAGGAAAAGAGAGTTTGGATGAGTGGTTAAAAATTTGTCCAGGTTATCTGAGAGAAATGTAGATGGAGTCATCACTGTTTGGAGGACGGTGCAACACACAGATGAACAAGAGGTGGGAGCAAAGCGGAAGGCTCAGCCAGAGGTACTCCTGAGTTGGGAGGTGTAAGGTCAGGACAGGAGCAATGAGAAATTGAGTTATTGATCTAAAGTGCAACTCCACCGCCGGAACGTGGTTTAGGCCTATCAAATCAGAGGAGACAGTAACTAGGGAGAGACACGAAGGAGTCAAGGACATCCTGGAGGAGGAAGGATTCTCTGAAACAGATGATGATGAAACAGACTGAAAACAGATGAAACAGATCCCTGTAACTACAGACCAATCAGCCTTCTCCCAATCATCAGCAAGGTGATGGAATCCATCATCGCTTCAGACATGAAATCCTTCCTCTTCTCCAATGGCTTGATTTCCAATCATCAATT
>BROF01006782.1:15516-32733 GCA_024346535.1 Eptatretus burgeri
TGTGTGTTAGCTCTCATACGAGCCTCGACCAAGGTATAAAAAAAAAAAAAAAATGTCTTTTATCAGTAGCAGCCTGGATTGATAGATCTGTCAAGTAATAGCAGACATCGGATGTTTGAGGTCCACACACTTAGAGATGTGGGGGAGGAGGCGTTGGGATGGTGCAGAATGGGGGAGGCTTTGCAGGGGAAGCTGGGGCTTTGGTGGGGGTGATGACGGCGAAGGTTTGAGTCTGTGGGGTACAAGAGGTTTGAGTGTGACATTGCGAGGGGTGCGGGGGAGGTGAAGCACTTTTGTGAACATTAAGGCTAAATTGTGTCAATGAAGACTAATATTAAAAAATACATTTCAAACTATACTCCACATGGCAAGTCAATCATATGTGTGAAGTTTTGCATTGATCTGTTAATTAGCTCTGGAGAAGATTTCCTTTTCTTTTATATTTTAATCCAGACCACATGACCAAAGAGGCCACCAGACCACTTTACGGATCACATTATTACCTTATTTCTTCACTCACGTCGGGTTGTAGGGCAGATATATGAAGATTCAGATATTTCGGACGAGAATTTGGATTCAGCCAATTATGGCTGGAATACCACTTCACCGATGCTATCATTATCACCCTATATACCCCAAGGGAGTTGATGACTCATGCCAAGTTTCAATTTTTTGTTGAACGCTTTCAGAAAAGAGGATGTCCAATTTTTTTCGCTTCAATCCAATATGGATACCATTCCATGTGACCTACAGTATCTATATATTAATACTGAAGGACCAATTTTGTGCTACTCCTCGCGGTCGCGTCACGTTTTTCTCTGTACTGTGACCTGCACTGAAAGAGACTTCGTACGTGTAAGAGTGCATCGCACATAGTGGCAATAGTCAACTTTCAAATCTGAAGCAGAATAAACACTTTTCGTTTTACATTCGTTTACATGGCGACGTGTGACGTCACCGTTGAGAGGCGTCAGGACGTCATAACATCATCGGTCATTCGGTGACGTCATTACGTCTGTCGTTGACAGACCGTTACCGCTGAGAGGTGTAATTCCACTCCTCGAAAATAGCGTCTGCAATGTAAAACCCTCTTCTGCACATGCTGACTACCTCAGAATGTGAATTTGACACAAAAAATGTGACAAGAAACATTGTATCTTCTATCTATATATTAATACTGAAGGACCAATTTTGTGCTCCATCTGTGACAGGGTTTCGGCTCGTGATGTAATATTCTTCATGGGGAGTACTTCCTATGTTTAAAGTTTAGCATTGATCGAACAAGCGATTTCAGAGAAAAATGTTAAGTGAAAATATATCGACATGGACACACACACACACACACACACACGGACGGAGAGACAGAGGCATTGCACTCATCTCACAACCCCTTCTGGGTGAGACTAATAGACATGCAGAGACACACAGACATCCACAGACACATAAATTTTAACCACCCTCTGACCCTGATGCTAAATACAGCGGTATTTTAACCACACTCACATTATTTTACACACTTTGGTTTGAAAGTAGCAATTTATCGGAGTTTTTTTTTTTTTCGGAGATCTTCGGAGACAAAAATCGGAGGTTTTTCAAGTATATTGGTTCGTCAAATTTGTTATTGTCTGTCTGTCTGTTTGTTGGGTCGCCGAAATATTGGGTTGCCAAAATAGGTGAACCTTATTGTCAGTAATTCTGTGTGTTTGTTTGGATGTTTGTTTGGATGTTTTTTTGTTTGTCATCAGCATAATTGGTTGTAAACGTGGGCCGATTTTGACCAACCTCGGGTGGTAGGTACATCTTATGACCTCGTGGTTTGGAAATTGTGATGGTTGCTAGGGACGCTTTGGTTCCCTAGCAACAACCGAAAAACCTTCAAAATTGGTACCGTTCACGCAAAATCAATTCCGAAAGCCATTATCCCACGTAGGCTTATGAAATTTGGCATGCATCATCTACAGATGATGCTCTACCAAATATATTCCGGTTTTTGTGATATATGGAATAGTTTACCCGCAGCGCCCCCTACAAATGGGGTATGCCCGAAAATTGGCGAAAATTGAAGGCCCCCTAGCAACCAGGTGAGTGCATCGATTCGAATGAAACTTTGCAGGTTCATAGCACGCAAAGAGTACTACAACTTTGCCTCAGGAAATATTGACCGATATTGCTTAGGTCAGGGGTTAAAGGGAAAAAATCGATAATATGCGAGAGCTGGAGGTGCCTTCATGCTAAATGCTACTCCTCCTAGGGTTATGGTCAGATGGTCATGAAAGTTCACACTAATCATCTGGAATGCATTGTGCACAAACGATCGAGCTGGATTTTCGATTTATATCTTTGTTCACCCACAGCACCCCCTCGAACTTTGGGGGATTTCCAATATCAAACCGCATTTTCGATACTTTTCATTCAAATTGATACCGAGACGTTATCAGTAGATATAACTCGTTGAGATTTGGTATGCATAATCCTAAGGTGATTCTCTATCCTCTATATGACATCCATTTTTTTCTATATCTTATAGTTTCCAAATGGTTAACCTAGTTAGGGAATTTTAGCAAATTGTATTGACCATCTGTGAAAAAATTGCTTACCAAAAAAATTCTTCACTGACGTATTCATCGAGGTGTCTACTAACACCTATCAATTAGTGCAAACCCAAATCCTTGTGGAAAATTCTGGGGAGCCAATCAAAGTTCGGGTGCTCAGAGGGCCTGTGCGAAAAAAATCGGAAAATTAACTTTTGCCAATATTGACTTGTGGGATGTCTAACTAGGGGTTTTTTGGGGTGCTGAATTGATTCCAACCATTATTTTTGAGAAGAAAACACTCCTTGATCATATAAAATGTATTTTATTGACATTTTTAACAGAACTGTGCTCAATGTAAATGTTGCTTCGTCAGCTTTTACAACCTTATTCATCAAACTCCCCAGTATCTTCCTCACTCCTCTTGTCATCCAGCTGGTTTATGTTCAGGCAAGAGTTACCATGACAGATGCCGCAAGCAGAAATACAGTTGACTTCTTGCTTTTTACAACAGCACCTGAGTGAGCTGCAGTCCCCCGCACAGTTGCAGCTGGCAAACGTCAGGAGGTAGTCTGGTGCAATGGGGTCTGTAGAAGGGGCTGGTGCATATCCTTGCTCAGTGAGTTGCCATCCATAGTCCCGGGCATCCAACGATGGACTTTGCAGCATCAGCCAGTCTCTAGTCTGGAGGTAAGCTCAGAGAGAGTGCTGTGCTGCAGCTCCTGTTGTCGGGGGGAGTTTCTCAGGTTTTATGCTCCCAGTTGCAGCTCACTTTCTGAAGATGTCGAATCTCAAGTCTTCAAGTCTTTGGAGGATTTCCCATGGAACATGAGCATGAAAGGATCACAGCCTGCTTTAATGATATCACCTTTCTCAGCTTGGATGTCCATAAACACGTCTATTGCCCTCTCTGCTTCAACAGTCTTGCAGAGCTTGCTTAGCAAAGTTGGTTTGCTAAACCCAAAAATTGCAGACACTGTATCGCAACCAGAGAAGCTGTGCAAGAAGATGAGATACTTACGATTAGCTGTTTCAGTTGCAGTGGATATACTTCTCGCACGACTGTACAACTCTGTTTTACAATCCACATAGTATCTCAACTTGCTGTCTTCTCCGTTGTTCCAGTCCTCATTTAGTCTCCCGATCAACACCGCATCGCCCACAAGCTCAGAATGTGATAAGATCCGTGGGTGGCCTTTATTGGAGACTTTTGAGAGCGTATGCCTTTCAATCCCGGAACCACCACAGATGGAACACCTCAAGCCAGGTTCAGTCACATCCTTGTCCATACTGTCCTAAAAAATAAGACTTTTTTTTTGTAAACAACAGACAGGACATGAAATTTTGACACAAAACAGACAGAACACACATACAGTGATGTGTTTTAACGTTAATAGGTCCACTCTACATTGAATATATTCAACTTCTATTGAGTCCGGTACACAATAATTTTATAGCTAAAAGCTCTTAGCTAACATCAGCTAACATAGAGAATTCTACTGAGCATGAGCACAAGTATAACCAACAATATAGCAGTGGTTTCAAAAATGTTGTATGCTGGTTTCAGCACAATTTGAACAATCTGAATCTATTGAGCCAAATTACAGCAAAACACAGTCTGAGATATCTAAAAATGTATCATATCAATATTTTACGGCCAGGGATTCATTTTTCCTCAGATCTAATGGTTGGAATCAATTCAGCACCCCAAAAAACCCCTAGTTAGACATCCCACAAGTCAATATTGGCAAAAGTTAATTTTTCCGATTTTTTTCGCGCAGGCCCTCTGAGCACCCGAACTTTGATTGGCTCCCCAGAATTTTCCACAAGGATTTGGGTTTGCACTAGATGTTAGTAGACACCGAGATGAATACGTTAGTGAAGAAATTTTTTAGTAAGCAATTTTTTCACAAATGGTCAATACAATTTGCTAAAATTCCCTAACTACCCTCTCAACTTGGGTGTCCGAGGGTCATTGAGCATTCCCGCTGAAAATTCAAAGTGCACTAGCTCCAAGACGGTTGAACCAAATTGAATGAATCTTTACATGCTTATAGACCGTAATGAGTACTACAACTTTGCTCATTTGCATAATGACCTATCTCAAGTAGGTCAGGGGTCAAAGGTCAATAAGTGCATTTTTCGGGCGAAATTACCATTCAAGGCACCCTTGCTTCTACACAGATTATCTGATACGGATGAAAGTTCATAGGTACATAGTATTCAATGAGTACTACAACTTTGCTTCAGGACATATTGACCTATCTTGGCTAAGTCAGGGGTCAAAGGTCAATGAGTGCATTGTTCGGGCAAAAGAACCATTCAAAGCCCCTTTGCTCATACACGGGTTAACCGATTTGATTGCAATTTCGTAAGTACTTAGTACTAGATTAACTCAGATCAGGGGTCAAAGGTCATCGGATGCTCGGCGACCCATGGCCACCTTCCGGCTTGTCTGTTTGTTTGTCTGTCTGTTTGTTGCCAACAGGTCAAAATTTTAAACCGATCTTCACGAAACTTCACCACATGGTAGAATTTGTCATAAGGAAGAAGCCTATTGTTTTTGAGGTCAAAAGTTCAACATCGGTCCAAGGTCAACAACTTGGGTGGTATTTGTAAAATCCTCAGTTTTCATCCGATTGACTTGAATTTGAAGAATATTTATACATCAGGTCACTGAATCCAACCAGCCAATTATTTTTGAGGTCAACATGGACCAAAAGGTCAACATTGGCCCAACGTCAACAACTAAGGTCATATTTATAATATGCTCAATTTTCATCTGATTGACTTGAAATTTGAAGATTTTTTTCAGGTCAATGAATTCAACCACCAATTAGTTTTGGGTCCACATAGGCCAAAAGGTCAACATAGACCGAATTTCTGAAATCCTCAATTTTCATCCTATTGACTTGAAATTTGAAGAGGATTTATATTTCAGGTCACTGAATTCAACCAGCCAATTATTTTTGAGGTAAACATGGACCAAAAGGTCAACATAGGCCCAACGTCAACAACTAAGGTTATATTTTTTAAATCCTCAATTTTCATCTGATTGACTTGAAATTTGAAAAAGAGTATTTTTTCAGGTCACTGAATTCAACCACCAATTATTTTTGAGATCCACATAGGCCAAAAAGTCAACATAGGCCGAATTTCTAAAATTGTCAGTTTTCATCCTATTGACTTGAACTTTGAAGAGGAGTTGCATGTTTGGTAATTTAATTCAACCACCAATTATTTTTTAGGTCAAATTTATGGATTTTGCAAGAATCATGCTCTGCACTACGTCTTCTCGTTATTCTGTCTGTCTGTTTTGTCTGTTTGTCTGTCTGTCGCCTTCAGGTGAGAATTTTAAACTGATCTTCATGAAACTTCACCACATGGTAGAGTTTGTCATAAGGAAGAAGCTTATTGTTTTTGAGGTCAAAAGGTCAACATGGACCAAAAGTCAACAATTTAGGTGATATTTCTAAAATCCTCGATTTTCATCCGATTGACTTGAAATTTGAAGAAGTT
Source organism: Eptatretus burgeri (assembly GCA_024346535.1). Taxonomy (NCBI): domain Eukaryota; kingdom Metazoa; phylum Chordata; class Myxini; order Myxiniformes; family Myxinidae; genus Eptatretus; species Eptatretus burgeri. Next base: position 21,567 of record BROF01006782.1, read on the forward strand.
TTATATTTCAGATCACTGAATTCAACCAGCCAATTCTTTTTGAGGTCAACATAGACCAAAAGGTCAACATAGGCCCAAGGTCAACAACTCAGGTGGTGTTTCTGAAATCCTTAATTTTCATCCGATTGACTTGAAATTTGAAGAGGATTTATATTTCAGATCACTGAATTCAACCACCAATTATTTTTGAGGTCAACATGGACCAAAAGGTCAACATAGGCCCAAGGTCAACAACTAAGGAGGTACTTCTAAAATCCTCAACTTTCATCTCATTGACTTGAAATTTGAAGAGGATTTGCATCTCAGGTAACTGAATTCAACCACCAATTATTTTCGAGGACAACTCAGGCCAAATTTCTAAGATTGTCAATTTTCATTCGATTGACTTGAAATTTGAAGAGGAGTTGCATATTTGGTCATTGAATTCAACCAGCCAATTATTTTTGAGGTCAAATTTGTTTTATGGATTTTGCAAGTATCGTGCTCTGCACGACGTCTTCTTCTTGTTACTTGTTTGTTAATTAAAAAATGTGTCCTGCATCTCATTGCAGACAATAACATTCGGATTTTGTACTTGAATGCATTTTTTTTAATACAATTATGATGTAGGTGCTGTAATTTCGCATGCTTGAACTGTTCATCTTGAAAATGTAACCTGATGGAGTGCGATCAATTATCAAGCAAGAAATAAACATTTACAATAGTGATGCCAATGAATGATCCAGTCCATTCCAGTCTGTCTATCAAGTGCTTATTGCATTGGAATTCCATCATTGATTTGTGCCGTTGGTTACATCACAACTGAGGGGCGGCACTGAGCAGTGCACCCGTAGATGAGGGCAGAAGTTTAGAAGTTGGACAGCTGGGCAATGGCACACAGTGGCCTACTCCTTACGAGAAGCTCCAAGAGTTCATTAACTTTCACCAGGAATGCTATCAAGTGGGCCGGCTGGCTTAATGCCTCTTAAGCTATTCCAGTAACAATTGTTAGTGTCGAAGCACTGTGGGGCATCCACCCCATATTACCTCTTATGATAACTTTTTTTTTATTTTCAGCACTCACTAATCCGTTTTATTTCCTGCCCCCCTCCGACAAGGTCGTAGATGGAGGACATTAAAATTAACTCTGTCCGACCGACCGATTATATCCGTCCATGTTCTTTTGCATACGTGATATTTCAAAAAGCATTGAACATTTACCTTTCATTTTGCAGGTAACTATTCCTCATGACATTATCTCAACCTGAGTACATAACGGGCTGTGATTGGCTGAATTATGTTGCTATGGAAACCATCTCGATAACTTGGCTTGTGTATGCGATATTTCAAAAACCTTTCAACATTTAGCTTTTATATTACAAAAATCTATTCTTCATGCCATCCAAAAGGTGGGAGACCGAGAGTATCAGGTCCTTGTTACCATAAGGTCTTCTTGGCCATTGGTATGAATCCTACAGAGAGCCTCACAAATTTGATTCGAACTAATGACCTCACCATCTGTAGTTACCCTGAGGTTGTATGCATGTAAAATTGCTGCTTAATTGGACGTCTTCTCTCAATGTAAATGGGGTAGAATTGCATTTAATTTCATGCAATTTACCTTACTGTTTTCCTCTCTGCATTTCATTCAGTTTCACTGCTTCTGCCCTCAGCACTGTGGTTATTCCACACTTATGTCAGGCTTTGGGGGGAGGCGGGGGAGGGGGATGAATAACACAAAGCCACAACAGGAGCAGCCACTTAGTTTAAAGTGTTTGCTTCCAAATGTTGTGTTCACAGCCCCTCATTCTCTGTACCCACCCTTCCCTGTTGCATCCAACTGCTCCTGGACTTTGTGTCTTTTGCTTCTGAGAAAGTGGAGAAGGTTCTTTAACCCTCGACTGTGACTCTGCAACTGTACTTGACGGTATCAGCTCATGTGTCCTAAAAACCTGATCTGCATGCTGCTCTTGCACCTCATCAATCTGCCCTTTTCACCCAATCATTTGCTTTAGGTCATGTTACATCTGCTTGAAAACTAGCCGTCATTGCACGACATAAAATGGTGCAAAAACGGATCCTCTCAACTGCAGACCTATCAGCTGACTTCCAATCATCAGCAAGGTCATGGAATCCATCATCGCAGTTAATATGAAATACTTCCTTTTCTCCAACAATCTCATCTGAGATCACCAATTTGGTTTCAGACCAGGTCAACAACATGAGATCAGGGCCGTCTCTCTGGACATATCTTGTGGTTTTCAAACAGTCTCGCATCCTGCCTTACTTTCCAAACTTTCTGCCTATGGCATCCAAAGCCACCTCCACATATGGCGTACTGACTTCCTCGACTCTCGTAGCCAACGTGTGGCTCTCAACGGAATCCTTTCATCTCCCCTCCCTGTCAAGGCTCGAGTACCCCAAGGCAGTATTCTGGGCCCAGTCTTATTCCTGATCCTCTTAAGTTATCTCTCTGACTCTCTGGAAAATCTTATTTATCTATTTGCTGATGACTACACTCTCTGCCATGACATCCCTTGTCCTTCAGAGAGGTTGCCTGCAGCCGCTTCCTTCTCTTCAGACCTTGACAAAATCACAAGCTGGTCAAGCACTTGTAACTTGTCTTCCAATCCCGTCAAATCCCACACACTCCCAATCTCTCTCTGAAAGGACCGTCTTGCAAACCCTCCTATCTACTTTCTTAACAATCCTCGTGAGGAAGTTCAGTCATTCAAGCTCCTGGGTCTCACTATCAGCCATGATCTTTCTTGGGCAAACCATATTTCAAGGTTGGCCTCCATTAATCCCACACCCATTGTCCAAGTCTCCCTCTATTTTGGCCTTCTCCTCTGATATTGATGTTTCCCTCCCTCTCTCTACTGCTCGTTTTGCGTGCATCTCTCCCTCTCTCTACTGCTTGTTTTGCGTGCATCTCTCCACTCCCTCTCTCTACTGCTCGCTTTTGTAACATTGGTGATATTATATGTATTTGAAATTAGAAGGTCCAAGTGGTCTAAATGGTCAAGGGTCTAAGCTCTCTAATCTTTCTGAAGGGTGTGAGGCAGTGATCCTCACTATTTTTTTAGAGGGGAGCACTTTTGCCAATAAGGTATCAGTGTGAGAGCCACCACACCGCCTGCAGGGCTCCGTAATGGCTGCTATTAGACCCCACTCCTACGTACTCTTTGTTGTGGTAAACTGGGATGCAAACATCATTGTTTGTATCCTGCAACCATATCCTGATGTCGCTACGTTACTTTTATGCTTCATCTTGGAGCACTCATTGAAACCATTGTGTCAATTTGATAGCATTTATGGTGCATTATGATGGGGTGTTTTCACTTTTGTGTATTAAATTATCGGCCATACTTTAGGCCACCAGGGGCTGTCAATGGCTCATGGGCCATGCAATGAAGAACGGTGGTGCAAGGGGTTGAAATGGTGTTAAGGTCGAAGGGGTCTTCATGGTCTTTTGGGTCCTCAGGGACTTTTGGGTCTTTGGGGTCTTTTGGGGTCTTAAAAGTGATTTTTTGGGTCTTCGGGGCCGGATCCGGATCCGGATTCGGATCTTCACCAAAATTGAATCAGTTTGTCCTTGTCACACACCCAACCTGCCCACCAAATTTCATCCAGATCCGTCCATAACTTTTTGAGATATCCAGCACACAGACAGGCAAACAAACACAAACAAACAGACAGAGGGGGGGGGTGAAAACATAACCTCCTTCACCTTCGGGGACAGAGGTAATAAAGAACCCATTTTGGATGTGGTTGCGTTTAAAAGCCTCCATACAATCTCCGCAATTGCCCCGAGTTCTCAAAAGGAAGCTGTAAAGTCAAATAGAGTGGATACTTCCCTGTGCATTGAAAGAGGAGAGAGTGAAGAAGTTGAGAGAATTATTTGCTTTTGGAAGAAACAGAATTACAGATTAAAACAAATAATGGTGTTATGCTTAGTCTCACATAATTTTTTGATAAATAAATGAGTAGGAAAGTGCCAACTGGGGTACATGTTAATCAAATCATTCTTAATAAACTAAAATTTGCATACAAAATCAAAAACCTTGTATGATGAACGATAAAAATTAAAGAAAAGGACCAGTAAGAATTGATGTTTTGCTCACAAGAGACCATGTGAAAATCTTGAATGACACTTACTCACTTAAAATTAAAATGTCCAAACCGATGTTGAAGAGATATTCAGTTAGGGAGACAAATGGAGGATTTATTATATCCCTCCCTCTTTTATTGTCAGGTCTTGGTGCGGCGGGAACATTGACAAGTGGTATTTCTGCAGCGGTAAAAACTGCTAATGAAAGGAAAGCTCCACTCCAGGCTCAAAAAGCGATGGAAAGACATAACAAAGAGTTAGAGAAACAAATTAGTGGCAGTGGTTTAATTGTAGATTTTGATGAAAAACTTGAAAGCCCACCTGATAAAGCAAGATTGTTCGTTGGAGATATCCTTTCTTCGATCGCATAAGCTGCAATGTAAAATTAACTCAAAGGGGTAATGGATTGTATCTTTCTCATAAATAAATAAGGATTGATGAGTGGTTTCAAGAATTTGGAAAGAATACAACATCAAATATAGAACTTGCCAAATATTGTAAAAAATTAAAAATTGATAATGTGGTTATTTGTAGGAGAGATGAATGAACAAACTTGTCTTCGTATACAAACATTATTATTGTGAAATAAGAAGATTATAATGGGAACGGTTCTCATTGGGTTTGTATTGATAGTCGTTGAGACAAATATTATTTTGACAGTTATGGAGTTCCACCACCTGTTGAAGTGATGAAATCTTAGGGATTGGTGTTTATCATACATTTCAAGTCCAAGACTTCAATTCTAATTGTTGCGGTCAATTATGTTTAGACGTATTATTTTATCTCAACAATAATCAGGATTTTAATGATATCATTATTAATCTAATATATATGACATGTTGGAAAAGATGGTTCTACCTTTGGTCTATCCCAATAACTGAATATTGATTTGTCAAATTATTATACAAAAGGGCAGGCTGAATGACAGAAATACAATATAACAAAAAATATGAATATGAAAAATGCTTTTAAATTAATCAATTATCCAACCCCTACAGATGTGAATAACTTGGTGAGATCAAGTGTTTAATCACAATATATATATATATATATATATATATATATATATCCTTAAATATAAATGGTTATGTATTCCAAAGGTACAGAAATGTTGATTTTATCTCTAGGTCATACAGAATTCACAGTTCCAATTGAAATTAAATTTTATAATGAAGGGCATGTAGTTTTTATGAGAATATAACCTTGGGGATATGATATGAATGATTTAAGGTATAGTTGGTTGTTTAAAATAAACCTACAAGACCTGAAAGAGTTCAATCTTTCAAAATTCAGAACAAATATTATTGTTTTCCTGTTATTAAAAAATAATTGAACACAGCAATATCTAGAAATCCAGATGAATATATCTTTGATATTCTACGGGGAGATGGTTCAAGGACTGTGAGAAAATGAGGGAAGTTAAAGTGGAAGATAAGGAAGAAGAAGAAGAAGAGACAAAGGAGAGGGAGAAAAAAATGTGTGTATATATACTGTATATACAGTATATATACATATATATATATATATATATATATATATATATATATATATATATATATATATATATATATATATATATATACTGTATGGATGGAAAAAGGATATATTTGTGGGGAGGGAGGAAGAAATGGTCTTCAAGCGTTCAATGAGATTGGGGATGAAAGGTTTTCTGCCCAAGAAATTATTCTATCTCACAAATTGAGATGCTTTATCTGAAAATTCAGAGAGTGTTTTGGTAATGTCATAAATCGTGTATTATTGTCATGTCCAGTGAATTGGCCCCTACCTGGACGGCTCGCCGAACAATTTCCCTTGGAGGCTTACAGCTGAGATTCTTGGAGATTATGGCTTGCACTGGAAGGAAACAGCTAGGTGCTTCACCAAGATGGTAGTACAGCACAGGGGTTTTACTCTCGAACCCACGACAGATATACAGATACAAGCAACTTAAATAAATATGGGGTTTAGTGAAAATGAATCAAATTTTTACAATGGTGATAATTCAAAACGGGCTAATAATAAGACGGAATGTGAGGTGAAAGAAACTAAATCTAATTTTGAGGGGCCTTCATACAGACTTAAATACAGATAAATACAGACAAATAAATAAAGAAATATCCCTCCTTTATTCTGGCACTTAAGTTCGGGTCCAAAAGGGATCTTTTTTGAGCTTTGGGGTCGAACTGCATCGACTCTCTGACTAACTTCACTCTCCTTCCACCGGCTCTCTCTCACCACGATCCTCACTCTCCTTCCATCGGCTCTCACTTCTTGTTGCCCAATGCACAACTCTTCACGTTAATATGTATCCTACACATTCATGGACCAAGCAACTCTATGCAATCCTTTCTTTCTGATGAAATTCCTCCATCTACCCCACAAACATAACATTATTATTCTTCCAAACTCTTCATAGCACAATTGCAGATGAATATGAGAGAGATTGGTACTGACATGGATGTGAAAAAGGATACGAAAGAGGTTATCAATGTGGGGACTGGTAATTTGGAAGGAATAGGTTTAAAGCATTTTTTATATTATAAATGAACAAAGTATTGAATGAAGAAGAAACCAAAGAGAAGTTAGAGAAAATAGATGAGGAGTTTGTGTGTTGGTACAATCAGAGAAAACCAAGGTTGATATGCATAGGTAGTTTGTATGAAACACGATATTGATTATGGAAATAGCACGACATTGGAAGAAAAAGAAGAAGCTGATAGAAAAATGTTGAATAATTTATCTTCGATGTGAAATCCAACGTTAAGAGAAAAAATGGATAGGTTCACAGGGAGGCAGTTGAGAGGTGCTAAATTAAAAATGGGGCTTGATAATGCAAGAAACTATTAAGCTCTGATGGTGTCAACAAGACTGAGGAGCAAGCTTATAAACCTTCAGATGAGAAGCTTTTAGCTTGTGAATTACATAAACCGATCATCACAAAGTTTAAAAGGTGAGCAGTCCATTCCAAAGCAGTTGATTACATATAGTCTGCTGATTTACTTGAACTGAAAAACGACAGGAGATACAGATATGCATTAACCATTATTGATTTAAGGTCAAAATATGCATGGGTTGTTCCTTTGAAAAATAAAAGAGGCACCACTCTTGTGATAGCATTCCAACAGATATTTAATAAAAGCAAATGGAAGCCAAAAAAATTATTGCTGATAAGGAAACAGAGTTCCATAACAGAACATTTATGAACTTCCTTAAAGATAACGATATCACATTGTATAGAACCTTTATTGAGGGAAGGGCAGTTGTTATGGAGTGTTTTAATCGAACTTTGAAAGAGAGACTATATATAAAATTCACTCAACTCCGTTCTCAACAATGGGTATCTTTAATTCAGGACATTGTAGATATTACAATAATACAGTTCATTTCTCAACAAAATTAAAACCAACAGAAACATTTACAAAATTGCAATATGAATGGGAGATTAATCAGAGAAAACCAAAGTTTAACGTTGGTGATATCGTAAGAATATATCGATGGAAATTACACTTTTAGAATGGTTACTCAAAGAGGTGAACCAATGAACTTTTTAAAATAATTGATGTTTTAGACACAGTTCCTTGGACATATAAATTGTTTGATCATTTTATTCACAGGAATTAAAAAAGACAAAGATGATAAATAAGAAAAAATTAATAATTGAAAAAATTAAACAATTGCAAAATTTTAGAAATTAAAAGATTAATAAAGAGTAAATAAATTAAAAAATTCATTACATCCTTTTGTTTTCTCCACCCACGTGTCACACCTACACGTCACACACCCCATTTATTCCCCCACCCCTCCAGTGTTCCTCCACTCTCATCCCACTCCTTCTCCTCCCCCACCCCCCACACACACGTATGAGGAGGGGTGGGGGAGGGGATAGGGTGGAAGCACACTTTTCCCCAATTTTTTCAATTTATTTATATTTTTCCCCAATTTAGTAAATGGTCATTAAAATAAACCCACATTCTTGCACACATTGAATCAACACACATTATTGCGCACATGCAAAAGCATGCACAAACAAAAGCCCTCACCATCACTTCACCACAATTTATTGTATTCCCACTTAGGAATGGCATCTTGCCATTCACATCTATTTTATAGATATACTCACCTTTTAAAATAAATGTATCTAATGCATCTACATTTATAAATTCTGACCACATTAGCAACTTCAAATATTGTGGAATTGTTACATTGATTTGGAAACAGTGGTATTGTGTGTTGTTGGTATAGTGTGCTTCAGGGGGCGTTCAACTCACACGTTTGGAGCCATTTAAGTGTTGCAAAAGCACGAATTCCACCAATATTATTCTCTGGAATGTAGTCAAGTGAGTTTCTGAACATGCTGTCTCCTGTCACAATTGTGGCGAGGTTTAGCAAGCTGAGTGAAAAAGTTGACCCAAGAAAAACTTGCTCACGTGTGCAAATGAATGTTGTATCATGTGCCAAGCTTGTTTTATTTCTGCGAATAGAGCATATAAATAGTTACGGTGTCATATTTGTTGGTTGGATTGTGTATTAAATGACAGAACTCTTGGAACTATGATTTAATGAGACAAAACTCTTACCTTTCACATAACTGCTTGAGCAACATATCCAAGTTGATGCTTTCCTCAACTCTCAATTGAGTCATTGGTATGAATAGGTTATTCTTTCATAAAGTTGAGATGAACCATTTCTTCCATCACTGAGTCAAAGCTCGGAAGGAAAAATATTTCATTAATTTTAGGTGCAATGGTAAACCGAGCAATATAGCCAAGTAATTACACAGAGATATACTTGTATATAAATCACACACCTGTCACAGGCCTGGGAATGTTTAACCACAGTGCAAACTGAAGCCTGTTTGAATGTCTTTCTCGAACTGGAAATATACACAAGTTGCTTTTATGAGCAGAATTCTTACCAAAGCCATGATGAATATTAATGGAATTTTAATATTCATCATTGCATAGCAACCCACCACATGCTAGGTGCAACCTATTTAATTTAATTGGTGATATTCAAAACTGTCAGATGGCAGTTCTTCGAGTGGGGCCGAAAACTCGGACATGAATGGTGAAAACTCGGACATGAATTGTGAAAACATGTCGGTTTCTGCATCACGATCGTTCAAAAAGTCCTCAACCAAATCCATGAACTCACTCCGAGTTTCACAAAGAACATTATCTTCGGTAATGAATTCTGCAAGGTTTTGCTGTGAAAATAAGGATATGCATTACTTCATCTACATACGACAGTTGCATAACATTATGTTCAAAAATGCATGAAACTTTACCTCGACTTTGTCGATCTGTAAGTTCACTTGATTCAGTTCGAAATATACATCAGTATAGAACATGTGTTTTGATTCAAAGCCATTATCGTCCCATGATAGCGAGTCATCCATAATAGAGTATGAGATTTCAAACACGCTGTGATGAAAAAGGAAAATAATTAACATGTGAAATAATGAATCAGTACAACATAGCTTTGAGTATAACCAAGTAATTATACACAAATATACTTGTATACAAATCACTCACCTGTCTGTTGGCATTTCTTAAAAAATGACAATCACAGCAGATATGGGAGTTGATAAGTGTTTGCCAAACCTTAACCTCCATGGTTTATATAGAATTGAGAGGAGGAAGGGGCATTGATATTTCCAGAAGAATGTTAAACACATGGTCCGAGTACTTTTCCACCTCCACGTGTTGAAGATGGGAGGGAAGGCAAGCACACATTATACCTCTTCCAGGATTATGCACACATTTTCCAACCAAAATGTGATAAGCCCCAGAATCTCTCAACAAGAACTTTCTGTTGAAGCTGGAATGACAACTATAAACATTAAGGTGGCAAACCAGCTCAGTTGCAGTCTGAAAAAAAAAAAAATCAAGAAAAACAACAGAACCACCCACTGCCTAATTCACGTCAACTCATAGACTCCTATAGAGAAGGACTGGAACCTCCCATGCTCGGGGTTTGTAACTTGAGTCTGAAGGATTAACTTGAGTCCGGGGCTAAAATGATTTCTAGAAGGGCTATAGACACGATCTCGGGATCCATATAGGGGTTTTTGAGGACGGCGAGTTCAATAGTGTCATTTTCAACACCACCTGAGGTCATCTTCAAGGTCAAAAGGTCATATTTCAAGGTCAAATTACTGAATTTTGGTATTTTTGCCCGTTTTTGTGTGTAACTCATAAACGGTGAGAGATGGCTGATTGTAATAAGATGCAAGTGTGTAGAGCTGTCAAACTTTGATATGTATTGTCATATATCGTATTACATAAACATTATATGCATGTCACAACACTATGCCTATTACAACTATGTCTATGTCTATCACTAGTTGGAGAGCTTTTCTTGCCTCCTGAGGCATCCCAAAGCTTTTTCTTTGTCACTTACATTGAGGACATGAGCTTTCAATTGAATGTTCGCTAAAGTAGTACATGCAGCATTACTACTAGCTATAGGTGCATCTACAGAGGATAACAGCTCAGCAAAATGAAATTGGCAACGCATTTTAGTCTTGTCATACAAATTATAGACATTCTGTACAAAAAAGACGGTTGACATAGTCGGCACACTCAATCCACCTCTATTCAAATTATCTAGAAACTCAGATGACACCTCGTTACCATCTTCATCATCAATGATTTCCTCCATACTAGTGCTATCGCCATATTTATGAACAAGGTGTTCGGCCAAATAAACTACTTTATGCTAAAGGGCATCGTCAGACCCCAAGAGATCCTGAGTGTCTTGAGGAGTAATCTCGTCAATGAGTTCACTTCGCTCATCTGGATTTATGGAAGTTGTCCAGTTCTTGTCGCAATCAATCACACGATAACTAGATTCGGGCATAATATCATGCTTAATGAGTGTTTGCAAATTTACAATTTTAGCTGCAGCCATAATGTCAACTACGTCAATGTAGAAGTTTCCACCACTTCTTTGCCTGGCTTGGCCGAGAAACTTTTCCAATGCTTCATCTGCAAATATAACAGGAAGAATGTAGTCAAAGTCTTTCTCTGCCAGAAGCAATTTGGCAGCATCCACATTATTACGTGTGGACACAGT